>WTXL01000589.1:0-10324 GCA_022376525.1 Russula vinacea
CACAGCTGCTGTGTAGTCATTGGTGATCTGTACGAGCCTAGCGCTCTGTGCAGTTGTTCTGGACATGTCCGGCCCGTAGGTGTTACCAAGGATGTCTTTCAACATCATGAAGAGTGGCTGCTCTTTGTGTGCTCTCTTGGACTTGCTGGCGGCCTGTGCCCAAACATCGGGTGCCATCACATGCAACTCTCGTTGGGTGACGACGATGGGGGCCTCCAGAATGTGCTCTGAGACCGTGTCAGTGGTTCTGGTGCTCTGTGCAGATTCTGCTGCTACTGTGCGTACTTGTTGGGGCATCAGGATAGGTGTGTGGGAGGGCTCCTGTTGAGCTTGCTGCTCTGCATGTTTTTTGGCTGCGACAGAATACTGGGCGAGGTGTGGGGGCATATCCTTCTGCTGCTGTGGCGCTGCTATGCTGCTGTTAAGACTCACTGCTTATTCACGCAGCAGTGAGGCTTATGCTTAGCGAGGACAGGGAGTCTGAAGGCGGTAGATCGCGACTGCGAGGTGAACAAGGATGGCCCAAGCGTGGACCAAGACGATAAGGAGGTGTATGCGAAAGAGCAACAGTGTGGTCCAACGCCAACTGCCAAGCAAGTGACTTTAGCAAGGCGAGCTCCTTAGGGGGGAGGTACAAAGTGGACAGTCTGAGGACTGTCATCGGATTGCATGGGGGTTTATATACATCTAGGACATGGTCTGTGCGTAGGTTTGAACTCTGTTACTAAGAGGTCCGTGCGCGAATGACGCAATGCGCAGTCAGGATGACGTGCTGCGCAGCAGGGGCATTCTGTAATGTTCTACGACCTTCTAGCCAATGGCACAACTCTCTCTTACCCGAGAACCCCTTTGGGTATCGGAAATCCCCATAAGGGTACATTGTCTTCTCGATTAAGACTGAGTCGCATTTACCCGTGTAAGGGTTAATGCAGATCCAATCTCACTCGACTTAGTCGTTTGTCGAGTCCTAGTATCTGTCGTGGACGTAACAGAGATTACGTCTGCAGAAGTAAGCGTGCATCAGGTCATGTTCTCGTTCCTTGTCACATGACTGATTAGACGCAGGCTTAGGCGCCTGATCACGTGACTGGTCACGTGGCGGGTCACGTGACGGGTCAGACCCGGTTTGGTCATGTGACCTTCCCACGGTCACGTGCCTCCGAGGTTCCGGAGTCACGGTTCGTGACAGCTGCAGACTTGAATACATTGGTGCAGGGGACGAGTACTGGGCTTTGGAGTGGGATGAGGGGGACTGTGTGGCTGTTGGACATAGCATCAGGAAAAAGTCGATTTACTTGGGCCTTGCTTAAACTTCTTGAGCCTTGCTTAAACTTGCTTAAACTTGCTTGAGCTCACTTAGCCAAGTGTTTTTTAAGTGAAATCTCAAGCTAGGTCGGCTTCTTGAGCCTTCTTGAACACTGCTTGGCACACTTGAGTGAAGCTTGAGACACACTTCAGGACTGCTTAAGCTTGCTTAACCAGAAGTTTTCAAGGACAAGTTGCTCAATGACTCAAGGAGAGCTCAACTAGTACAAGTACACCCAAGCATGGTGGCTTCAAAGATGCACGCTCAGGCTGACTGGGGGGAAAAGAGAAGAATAGAATTACTGTTAGGGGCTATGGCCCCTTAGTTTTGTAGCTACTTACAAAACCTTTTGCCCCACATCAGGGCTTAGTAAAATACAATACACAATTATACAGAAAAAGGAAAAAAAAACGGAAGTAAAATAAAAAACATATGTTAAAGCACAGAGTCGAGACTTGCACACAGATCACATGATACATTTGTAAGCGCATCCTTTAGATGGCTAGGTTGAAACATTCGAAACATAAAAACATTGTCATCACAAAAAAGGTCAAATCATCATAAGGGATTTTGTAGAAATTAAGTTACTACTAGGCTTGTAGAATATTATTAGGCCTTGTAATTGAGAATTAAATTATCACTTTACATTTTAAGGATTCAAATTCTTGCAGAAGTTTAAAATGGCCACCAAGCCTTGGATACCCTTTTATTCCCATACAAGGGTAAGTGGTTAGCCTTTAATTTCATTTAATGCCAATTAATGGGTAGGGGTTAACCTTTAATGCCATTTTATGGGTGGTAAACCTTTAATTCCATTTAATGGGAGGAGTTACTCAGGGGCATTCTAAAACACCAGCCAAGTTGAATAAAGTTTGTAATTATTTACACTTATCTGTCAGGTTAACATAAATATAATAACTAGCTTTATACCTGTGCGGGGGCTTGGTAGGTAAAGTGCTAGACTTGTTTACTCTGGAGTCTAGAGGTCTTGGGTTCAATCCCTGGTATAGCCAACTTGTTACTTTGGCAACATTAAAATGAACTTATCATTAGTTTCTCAATAATAGTAAAATAATAATAATAATAATAATAATTGGCAAGTAGTATATTAAATAGTCAAGGCAAAATAGAGAAATCAAAGAATGACTAGAATGGATGCTATTTACTTTTTACATCATTTGTTTGTATAAGGCTTATAAGCCAATTTATGGCATTAAATTTGTTAAAATGCATTATAGGCCATTAAATGGTAGTTAGCCTTGCCTACCCTTTAAAGGCTTTAAAGCCTTGCTCACCCTTTTGTAGCCTTGGATTCACCTTTTAAGCCCTTACAATTAAAAAGAGGACAATTTAAAGTCCAAATAAGTTCAACAAGTCATTTTAACACTTTTGATGACTTGTGGGTATTATAAGCAATATTAAGGCCTTATCAGGTTTGGGGATTTTTTGTGATGGTGCGCGTGCGAGTGGGTGTTAGTAGCACACACATAAATACAATAATCAGCAAAATGGCCATGATACAAAAACAAAGGCCATGTCCCTAAATGGTGATGCGCTGATGCGCTTAGTCCCTGCTATACGCGTGCAAGAGACTAAGAGCTGAGGGTTCGCTGGAGGTGGAGCACTTCTGGATCGGAAGCGCGGGAAAGGGAGTTGCCTAATCAGGCGCTCCGGTCACATGGGACCGGCGACGGTGGAAAAGGACTTGTAGCTCACTCAGGAGCTAAGCTGGCGGCAAGCGATATGACCAGCGACAGAGAGGCGATGGAGACGACGGGAATGAGACCAGAACGAAGGGAAACGGATCAGAAACGGAGGGGTTATGGTGAGAACTATAGGAGACACGGCTCCCAGCTGGATTCTGGCTGTAACTGAGTACATCTTCTAACTAATATACTAGCTACTTGGTCTGTGCGTGCTGGCGACCCTATTCTACGCTCCTAACCCGTTTTGAAGGCCTCCACTCCGGGCGGTCGGTCCGCGCACCCCGTTCCGTGCGCGCCCGCTCCTGGGCCTTGCAACGCGACGCGCGACGTCGGGCGTCCTCCTACGTGGCAGGGGCGACGTACCAAGACTAGTCCCACTCGGGGAAGTTGTTTGTACAACTCTGAGATGTCCGCACGCGCTGTGAGAGACTTGAAGACCACTAAGGTGGTTTTGGTGTTATTGAGGGCGATCCGCACGACGACGCGCTCCGATTCGCTGTGAGCGCGTCGTATCACTTGGGCTCAATGTTCCTGCTGAGTTTCAGGGCGATTGGAGTGGGCGGAGAAGGCGTGCGGCCGTTGGAATGAGGGGATGAGTCGGAGGGGAGGTTGGAGTGCGCGCGTCGTCGCTCCGTCGGCCTGGCGGTCCGTCGCTCCGCTGCGTCGGACTCCTGTCTCTAAGTCCTTGCTATGTGCATATCCGCGCATGCTGCCGCGCCTGCGGCGCATCAGTGCTGCCGATGCAGCAGCATGTGCAGAAATGTGCTCAGCAGCGACTTAGAGCCAGGAGCCTGATGTGGTGGAGTGGTGGCCCGACCTGCCGGTGGCATGGCAACATGCGACTCCAGCCACAGCCACACCACACCACCCTTCTCCTCAACTTCAAGCGACCACGCGCCCTCGCCACCTCATCAGATCTCCCTCAAACTCAGCAAGAATATCGAGCATGGGCCATACAATGGATCCCCAGCAAATCAGGGCGCAGCAGCGCCCTGATCCCCTCAATCACACCAAAACCGTCCAAGGTCGTCTCAAGCCTCTCAAGATGTGCGTGGGCATTTCGGACTCACACAAACGCTGCCCCCAATGGGGCTTAGTATTACCAGATCGCCCTGCCACGTAGGACAATGCCCAACGTCACGCGTCAGTTGCAAGGCCCAGGAGTGGGTACTACAGATTGGGCGACAGTGCCCAATCGGCTGGTCGGAGCGCCCCCAAAATTGGTAGGCAGGTAGATTAGAGTAAGTAGTTCACACCTACCAAGTAGAGTGTATATAGAATAAGTCCGTCAGTAGTTACAGCCAGAATCTTAGTGGAGGGCAGTGTCCCCCAGAGTTCTCCCCATATCTCACTCATTTCCCACTCAATTCCTCTCATTTCAATTCCTATTCCTTCCTCTACATCTCCTCTCCAGTCCTAGGTCATACAGCTGGCCTCAGAGGAGCTCTAGCGTGAGCTCCAACCCTTAGTTTCATGTTGCCAGCCCAGTGTGGCTGGAACTTCCTGTTTTGGAATCCGTTCTCATGCCCGGAGGTACTCCGACCTTGCGATCCCAAGCAGCCTCAAGTCGCTCACTCACGCGCACTCTAGGGACTTGGTGCATCAACGAGACCTTTTACATCACACCCCTGCACACACGATGTATGCCAAGGGATGAAGTAAATGCCACTGTCTTTCCCTTAGACAGGGCTTTTGTGAGGAGATCAGTGATCATGTCCTTGGTATGGCAGTATAATAATTTGATGATGCTGCTAGCTGCTGTCTGTCGAATAAAATGCTAATGCACATTGATATGCTTTGTATGCGTGTGGTGATTGTCGTCTGTAGCTAGCTTGATAGCGGCTTGATTGTTGCAATAAAAAGGGACTGGAGCTGTAAAGTTAGGCAGGATCTTGCCCAACAGTTTGTGAAGTCATATTGCTTCTTTTGCGGCATGAGTGGCTGCCACATACTCGGCCTCTGCTGTTGATAGAGTGATGAGTTCTTGTTTCTTGGAACTCCAAGAAATAGCCCCTCCGTTGATAAGGAAAGTATATCCTGAAATTGCGTGACGATGTTCTTGCATAGCTCTGTCCACATCAGTGTACCCCTCGAGCTCATGATGCTCACTGCTATAGGTTAATTTAAGAGATTTCATCCCTGCTAAATAATGGAAGATGCGTTTAGTGGCTTCCCAATGTGCTTCATTGGGATTCTCAAGAAATTGAGATAAATATGATACGGCAAAAGCAATGTCTGGACACATGGCTACAGCAGCATACATCAGACTGCCAATTGCCTCGTGATAAGGTGTTTTCTTCATGTCACCGGCGTAGATCCGATAACGATTAGACAATCATTGATACCGAGCTCGTTACGGCCGCTCTCTAGCCAAGATGAAGTTGAGTGAGGAGTGAAGAGGAAACTTGAGTGTATTGACTCCACTACTGGACAGGAGACTCAACTTGTCGTCTTAGGGACGATAGTTCGAGTCTTATATACTGTACAAGAGTTCCGGAATGTTCTACACTATGATGCTATACAGAGGGAACCAGAATCGTATGGAAACTGAGAGAAGCTGGCAGAATACATCGTCCAGAACTCGATGGAAGCAAACGGAAGCAAGTGGAACGTACTGGAAACTACTGTATCGTACAAGGTCCGGGCTCGGTTAACCCCTACTCTTACCCATGTCGTCACGTGTGAGCTAGTGACCTCTGGTGCCGAAGACAGCGCGGTGTCATCACTCCCCGTCTAGGAACGTCACCCTACCACAGGCGAAACGGAGACCCGCGGCGTGCGCATTGGCGCAGGTGGGACGACAAGTGTCAAGGGCCTGTAGGGCCCTGAGATGTTGCGGGGCGCGGGCGCCCTCGAGGCGACTTCGGCTCTGACGAGCACTCGCCTTGACAACTTGGAGCTCGCAGTCGAGTGCGTGAATCTCGGCCGCGATGTTGAGGATATGGGTGTCGGTCTCGTGGTAGCGAGCGACTTTAGCCACCAACCCCTAATTGTCGGTGCTGCGGGCCAAGTCCAGGGCCTGATGGTAGAATGACGACTTCCCAGAAATGGCGTCGATAAGCCACATGGGGAGTGGTTCTGTGGGGGAGTCGCGAATATAGGAGGAGGTGGTGAATAGGTCATGTTGATAGATAGGGTCACCCTCTTGGCCGAGGGTACCGAGGGCGAAAGGGATCGGGCTAGTGCCCAATTGGATGTAGTGCGCTTGGTGCATGACACCGTCTGTGTCGGGGATGACGAAATTGGGGAGTCAGCCGTGGTTTTCTTCGAACCCTTCAGGACACTCTGTGTCCGGTTGATGCGACATCTCCACTCGAAGGTCGGTGAGCTCCTTGCGGAGCTGCTCGATCTCGCTCTTGGCTTCGAGATGTTGAAAAGTGCAGCCAATGGCCGTGTTGGTGAGACCGATGGCGATGGTTTGGAGGGTGCTGGCGTCGAGCTCTGGGTGTCCCTGCATGACATTGAGGGAACTTTGTGGGGAGAGGGGTAGTTGTGGTAATGGACGCGGGAGATGATTTCGCCTTCCTCCGTATCGGAGCCAGGGGCAATGGTAAGTTGTGGACATCGACGGGGTGCGGACGGGTTCGGGAGTTGGTGTGCAAGGAGAGGAACAGTGGGTGGATTGACGAGAGTGATAGTGGAGGCGGTGAATTCTGGCTGGAGCAGCTCCGCAGAGACGGTGGGTTGGATGTTGTAGACAGAGCTGTAGGATTCGGTAGGGGAAGACATGTTGTGGTGGTGTGGAAGTGCTGGTGGAGGTAAGATTTGAGGGATTGGATGGAGACTCTGCGTTTCTTCTGTCCTCTTTTATCTTGTTCAGAGGGTGATAGCGGGTTCTTCCGATGATAGATTTGAATCAGCGCAAGGGCATGTACATGGTCTGTTGATTCCCACATGTTGTCTGCATCTGGATATCCTTTCCATTTGATCAAGTATTGGAGCTGTCATTTACGTCCAAAGTAATGGTGATAAATGATGGTCTCAACCTCGTATTCTTCAGTGTCTTCGATAAGGTCAGGAGGTGGCCTCGTGTAGTTAGTCCCGTGTTCCATGGTTTCACGATAGGTGGTCAGGAGGGATGCATGGAAGACGTCATGAATGGTCCAGGCTGTGGGGAGTTGTAATTGATATGCAACAGGTGATATTCTTTTGATGATTGTGAAGGGTCCATGACATTTGGGGGCAAGTTTGGGCGTCTGATAAGGGAGTGCGAGGTGTTTTGCTTCGAGCCAGACTTTATCTCTGACTTGATAGGAGTCAGGTGGTGTGGCTCGTGCTGCCTCGTTCAACGCTTCCTTCGCTTGCTTCCTTTTCTCCGTTGCCTTTCTAGTCCTATCATCAATGAGTTGGACTGTGGTTGGTGGATAAGGGAGTTCCATTGTGATTCTGGGGGAATACCCTAGAAGTGTTTCTATTGGGGTGATGCATATTGTGGCGTTAGGATAATTGTTGTGTACTGCCGTGGCTATTGCTAGCCAATTGCTCCAATTGTCTTGGGAGGCGCTGGTTACGAATCGTAGGTATTGTTCTACCCATTGATTCTTTCGTTCAGAGAGGCCGTCTGTCTGAGGGTGGTAAGCCGTGGATATGTTTCGGTCAATCCTGAGACGTTGACACAGTGAGGTTGAGAAATGTGATGTGAATCTGGGGTCTCTATCTGATATGATCTTTGAAGGGATTTCGAACCATCGGTACATGTTGTCTAGATAGAGTTTGGCAATTCCTTCTCCAGTTACGTTTGTCGTACAGGGTAGAAATAGAGCTGCTCTAGTGCAGCCGTGGTCGACTATGGTGAGGATGGCGTCATATCCGTGGCTGTTAGGGAGCTGGGTGATCAAGTCCATGGCTACTACTTCAAATGGTTGTGCTGACGGGGGTACATCAATTTTGTATGGCGGGGGAGTGATTCGGTGCGTGAGCGTCTTGTTTTGTTGGCATTTGGCACATCCTTTGATGTAATTTTCCACCCACTTGGACATGGCAGGCCACCAGGCGACTCTCTTGGCGGTGTAGATGGTCCAGTCTCGCCCTACATGTGCCGCTGTCGGTTTGTTGTGTATTAATTGGAGGAGATTTTGCTTGAGTTCATCGTTTGGTGGGAATACCATTTTGCCTTCGTGTTTCCAGAGGTGTATGGTTGGTTCCATGGCTGATTTGACAAATTCGAGTTGATAGCGGTCGCGCCACTCTTTCATGACTTGTGGCTGTTTCTGTTGCTCTCGTCGTACTCATTCTTCTATAGAGATCCATTTGGGGTCTGGTTTGTCTGCTAGTCTGACGAATATAGGTTCCGGTAGGAGCGTGACATCTGTGTTGTCATCTTCTCCTTTGTTGACTCCTGGTGGTCTGGATAGCATGTCTGCAGCTGCATGTATTTTCCTGGGTACATGTTTTATGACGAGGTTGTAGTCTTGAAGTTCTGTGAACCATCTGGCAACTCTTCTGTTAATGGTTTGTGGAGTTTTCCAGTATGTGAGGTTCACGTGGTCGGTTAGGATAGTGACTGGGTCTTTTGTGGCTGCAAGGTGAGGTCACCAGTGTGTTACTGTAAGGCTTTGATGACTGCAAGTAGTTCGCGTTCATAGATGTCATAGTTTCTTTCTGTGGGGGTGAATGTGGCAGAGTAGTAGGTGATGGGTTGTTGTGTTGGTTTTTTGGTGCGAGGGTTTGTTTCTCCCTCCTGTGAGAGTACGGCTCCCACGCCGTAAGCTGAGGCGTCGGTAGACAGAAAGAATGGTTTAGCATAGTTTGGTTGTTTAAGTACTGGGCGGCTACACATTAGAGATTTGAGTGTTTCAAATGCTTTTATTTGTGCTTCGTTCCAGTGGAATGGCACCGCTTTCTTTGTGAGTTCGATCAATGGTCGGGCGATTTTCGAGTAGTTGGGGACAAAGTATCAGTAGAATCCCATAAAGCCCAGGAATGCGCGGATGTCTTTGAGATTTTGTGGTGTTTTCCAGTCTGCAATTCCTTTGGTTTTGGCTGGGTCCATCTGTACTGTTTCCTTTTCAAGTATGATGCCTAGGAACTCCACCTTTTCTGTTCGAATTGACATTTTTCTGGTTTGAGATAGAGGTCATGTTGTCTGAGTTTTTGGAGGACTTTGTGGACCTTTTCTCTATGGGCTGCAATGTCGTCTGAGGTGTGAACGAGGATGTCGTCCATGTAGATTGTTAACCAGTTTTCGCGTAGTTCTTCTGCGAATATGGTGTTCATCATGGTTTGGAATGTAGTGGGGGAGTTCGTGAGGCTGAAGAACATAACCCTTGGTTCGAACAGGCCTTGATTTGTGATGAACACTGCTTTCCATTCATCTCCTTCTTTGATGCGTACGTTGTTGTATCCCCAGCGTATGTTGAACTTCGAGAATAGCGATGCTCCTTGGATGCGTGAGATGAGTTTGCTGATGAGGGGAAGGGGGTATCGATACGAATGGTCCATTCATTTAAACATCTGTAATCCTGGACCGGTCGCAATCGTCCGTCCTTTTTTTTGATAAAAAAGAATGGGGCGGCATATGGGCTTTTGGATGGTCGTATATATCCTTTTTGGACGTGCTCCTTGATGAATTCTTGGAGTGCTTTCTGTTCGTCTTGAGTGAGGGTGTATATTTTCCCAGGTAATGTAGCTGGGGCATCCTTTTTGAGTTCTATAGCATGGTCCCATAATCATGGTCCTGGAAATCTTTGGGCTTCTTGCTCGCTGACACATGGGCGTGTCTTTGATAGTGTTCTGGTAGCGGCATGGCTTTCTTTGAGCTTTGTTCCTTTTCTGCTAGTTTGGACACTTGAGTTGTCAATGGCTGGCGGATGTGATTTGTGGTTCAATGTATACTCTTGTTACGAACATGGATCTTCGCTTTGAATCTTCTGGAGTTTCTTTGCTAGATTCTTGAGCTGGCTTTGACTCTTGACAGTTTATCCTTTGCTGGGATAGGGATGGCCTTATGAGCGTTAGGCGTCTTAGCACGACTGGTAGTTGTTCATAGTCTATCCAGGCGCGAGCCCAGTCAACTTTTGGTTGCATGGCGGCGAACCAGGGATATCCTAGAATGATTTTCTGTTCTCCTAGATCGGTGAGGAAGAATCGCATTTTAATTCTTTTGGCTCCCGTTTGTACTTCTAGATCCGTGAAGTGCGTGATATCCCCTTGTTTATTGGTAGTGCCGTCAGCGTTACAGACTTTTCTGGATCTTGGGAGTTGTTTGATAGGTAGACAGAGCCAGTTGGCATAATGAGTGGTGATGAAATTTCTGTGGCTCCCGAGTCAAGTAGCGTGGAGGTTTCGGCCCTTTTGTTCGAAGTGTTAACAT
>WTXL01000059.1:0-179168 GCA_022376525.1 Russula vinacea
ACTAAGTAACCCTGGTGCGGACACATTCTCATCTTGTTGTGTCCCCACCAGGTCAGTGATATCTTGTATTACCTCAATACATTCTCATCTTGTTGTGTCCCCACCAGTCGCGCGGTAATACTCGTGACAGGTTATGGGCCCCGGTAGCCGCTGAATAATCAAATTTTATCGTTGCACCCCAAATAACCCCTATTATGCCAGACGACACCAGTGGGGAACTTCCAAAATCATTGACGACAACATCAACAACAATTATGGCGAATGGGTTTTCAAATCCCATCTTAAACTCCTCAGCTGGGATCTATGGAAGTACGTTGAAGGTCCCGAGTCCACACTTCCAACCCTCAATAGGGCACCATGGATGGCGGCAAACAACACCGCGCTCTCCAAGATTGCCAGTGCAGTTCCTAGCGATCAAATTTATTTAATCCAAAACGCGGCATATGCAGCGCAGGCCTGGATCTGCCTGCGTGACTATTATCAGCCACATAATTCCTCACGCTCTCAAACGATCAAAAAAGACATTTTTTCGACCCAATGTAGCTCGAACGCAGATGTCACACGTTGGCTCACCGACATGCAACGCCTGTACAGTCTACTGGGCGATATGGATACTAACAGCACACTACCTGACCGCGAATTCACTTGCGCTGTCATCGACAATCTCCCTCAGGATGCCGAATGGCGAGTCTTCACCTCCGGTCTACGAGCTCGTATTGCCGAGTACGACGCTCGAAATCCTCCCACCCCAATCTGCTCCAAACATTTCTTCACCAGTATTCGTGACGAAGCACGGTACCGAACCAAAAACGACCTCCAATCCTCCATGCACGTTTTCTCCGCCCATGCTGACACTGATAAGAGGAACTTCAAACGTCCTCGTGCATCAGAATCCGCTGTCCAAGGTTCTGTTAAACGCTCTCGCGTTGACAAAACATGCACAAACCCAAATTGCGGTCGAAAAGGACATGATATTTCCGAGTGCGTTACATACGGTGGTGGTAATCCAGGGAAGTATGCCACTTGGTGGAGAGGGCCCTGGAACCTCCATCTTCCCGTTGGACAACGCTCACGAGCTAATAACGTCCCGCCACCTCTCATCCCGCATATGCCAGATTCATCGCTGCCGCCCAGGCAGCAACATGTACAGTGCCTGACCATGCAGATTCTACCGTCATTCCGTCCGCGTCAACTACGGACAGCGATGCACACATCCTCGCCGTTATGGCTTCGGAACTTCCATCTTTTGACACCCACCTTGACGATGAAGTCATCATCGCCACATTACCCGTCCTCAAACACGGCGATCTTCACACTGATCATTGCCATTACGATTCTGGCGCGAACCGCCATGTATTTAATGACCAAACCGCTTTTGAAACATATCACAGAATCCAACCTGTTCTTGTCAGTGGTTTCGGTCATGATACCTCCACTCTTGCCATCGGTTGTGGAACTGTGCGTGTCCAAGGGCAATGTGAAAATCGTTCGACGACCATTCTCCTCACCCATGTCCTACATATCCCTGCTGCTCGCTCCAATCTCGTAAGCGGCGTTCGCCTGAACAAAGTCGGAGTTACTGCGATCTTAGGTGACGACACGGCCACTCTTTCTTTTCGTGGTCAGAAGATATTTGATGGCACAATTTATAACGACATGTTCCGTCTCAATCTCACCATCATCCGTCCATCTGCCCAACGATCGCTACTTTCCCGCATCGAGAATCCGCCTCTACTCCCGAGAATTGCCCCATTTGCCGCAGCCGTTGACTCAGATAAAGCAGGTTTTTACATCGCCTGATGGGGCACATCGGCGTTAAAGGGCTCCGCTCCGCCGTTGAGGGTATTGATTTCGACGACTCGACTCACCAATCTTGTATCATTTGCGCCAAAGCCAATATTAAACGAACCCCTTTTCCCTCACGCGCTTCCCATCGTGCTACTCGTATTCTTGAACGCGTTCATTGCGACATCTGCGGACCCCTCCCACCCTGCTACGGTGCCTTCCGATACTTTATCCTTTTCATTTGTTGTCACTCTCGATACATCTTCGTTTCCCTTATGAAAACTCGCGAGGAAGCACCTCAACATTTCATTGAGTTCAAATCACTTGCACAGACATTCTCACAACAAACAATTTCTATTTTACGCGTTGATAACGCTCCTGAACTTGTTAGGGGCAAACTCGAAGAACATTGCAAAACTTCGGGAATACGTATGAGAAAACTGTCCCTGACACCCCTAATCAAAACGGCGTCGCCGAACGCTGCAATCTAACTCTTGCCTCCATGGCCAGAGCATTATTGCTTGATGCCGGCCTTACTGAATGGTTCTGGCCATTCGCCATCCTTACTGCCGTTCATCTAAAAAACCGTGTACCGCATTCAAACCTTCCACCAGGCAAAACTCCATTTGAGTTCTGGCATCGGTACAAACCAAATCTCTCACACTTGCGTCCTTTCGGCGCACCTTGCACCTCCCGCATATTATCTAATACGCTCTCCAAATTCGATCCACGAGGTGAATCCGGTCGCTTCGTAGGATATGCCCGAGATGCCAAAGGGTATCACATATGGGTACCAAACCTTGGCGGTCACGGTGGCACACTCAAAACCCGTCGGGATGTTGTTTTCCATGACTTTCCATCATCAACTCCACCCGACAATCCTCTTCCCCTATGGGATGAAATTTTCACACCCGCGTCACCACCCACCCAAACTGCGTATGTTGCATAACAACGCAGACATCTTCATTTCGTTAACGCTTCGCCCGAAATCATTCAGCGAACGTACACCTTACACCGCTTCCACCCATGACACCGCGCTTTGCACGGATAACAACGTGGGGGAAACCAACGGTGATAATCTATTTCCGTATGCTTATGTGGCTATATCCCACATTGCTATATTAACGTTTCGCTTTAGCGAACGTACACCTTACGCCACTTCTGTCCACCGAAACGTGCCTTGCACCAATTCAAATGTGGACATTAACAGTGACGATAATCTATCTCATCGTCCGCGGCGGAATATTCGCTTACCGCCTAAATATGACGACTTCGTACATTCTGATACATTAGTTCAGCAATTACTTGCTGTAGACGATGACGATATCATCGTCCCTATTGATCATGACAGACCTTTCACATCTGTTGTTGACACTATCTCATCTACAGAGGCCATCATTTGCTCTCTTCGAGACGATGACGCCTCAGACCCACAAACCGTTTGGAAGCCAAACGGTCCGTTTATTGGGCTGAATGGCTTTCCGCAATAAACTCCGAGTTGGAGTCGCTCAAAGCCAAGGGCGTTTATGAGGAGGTCCACACTTTGCCCCCACATAGAAAACCCGTACAGTGTAAATGGGTCTTACACATTAAACGAGACAAAGACGGAACCATCTCTCGTTTCAAAGCGCGTCTCGTTGCGAAAGGCTTTACCCAAATTCCCGGTCAAGACTTCACTTTCACGTTCGCCCCTGTCGCGCGCTGGGATTCCATTCGGTCACTCCTCTGCATCGCCACAATTAATGACTTCGAGATACGTCAGTTGGACGTCAAAACAGCCTATTTAAATGGTCCACTCGAAGAAGAAATTTACATGAAGGCCCCTGATGGGTTTGACTTCTCTTCCCCCTTCTGGCGTCTTCGTAAAGGCCTTTATGGACTCCGCCAGGCCGGCAGACAGTGGTACCTAACACTCCACGACGCTACACTAATCTCGGTTACATGCGTTGTGAATCCGATTGGAGTGTTTACACTCGTCAATCATCCTCCGGTTTTACTATGTCCGCGACCAGTGTTGATGATATCATCCTTGCATCCGATTCCAAATCTGAGTCTGATCATGCTTCTCAAGAGATTAATGACAAGTTCACGGTCACTGACGGTGGAAATACCGAATGGATCCTTGGATGCAGGATCACGCGAAATCGATCAAAACGTCTCCTCATGATCGATCAACCCAATTTATCACATCCATCCTTCGTCAATTCAAAATGGACGAGTGCAATTCGGTCACTACCCCCTGCCCTAAATGGCGCCTCAGCGCTGACATGTGTCCCACTACGGATACAGAACGAAAGGCAGCCTCGTCCTTACCTTACTGCGCTATAGTCGGAAAATGCATGTATCTAGCCACTTGCACCAGACCCGACATCGCGTACACCGTTCGCGAACTTGCACGCTTCATGTCTAATTACGGCCAACGTCATTTCGAAGCCGCCAAACACCTCCTTCGATATCTTCAAGGAACCCGTTATCGCGGCATAATCTACGGAGACGTTGCTGACTTGACTCCAATCTTCATTTCATTTACTGACTCTGATTGGGGCATGGCTGATAACCGCAAGTCTGTCTCCGGTTACATTATAGAATGCGGAGGAGGACCTATAGCCTGGAGCTCCAAACAACAAACCATTGTCGCATTATCGTCATGTGAAGCCGAATATCTTTCTTGCTCGCATTGCGCTCGGCAAATTATTTGGCTGCGCTCTCTTTTCGACGAACTCGGTTTCAAACAACCACTGCGACAATCCTTCACTGCGACAATCAAGGCACGGTCGCTTGTAGTCACGACCCGCACTCTCACTCGCGCATGAAACACATCGACATTCGCGCTCACTTCATCCGGGACTGTGTCAACGACGGTGTCATAGATGTTACACATATTCCAGGAGTCGAAAACCCGGCAGATCTTCTCACAAAACCGCTGGACAAAACTGTTCACCGAAAATGGCTTCAACGTATCCGACTGGACGTTGACCAATCAAAAGCTCTTCATTAGCATAAACGCGCGGTAGTTGCGCTCAAGGGGGGGTGTTGAGGGTCTGATCCCGCCTACCGCATTAGGGTGCTGACATAGCGCATGTATATACTAAGTAACCCTGGTGCGGACACATTCTCATCTTGTTGTGTCCCCACCAGGTCAGTGATATCTTGTATTACCTCAATACATTCTCATCTTGTTGTGTCCCCACCAGTCGCGCGGTAATACTCGTGACAGAGCCCATAAAATACTGAGTGGCCCATTACACAGGGTGGCCCACTAGCTGACCTGGTACAGTATGTCTTGCTATGTGTAGTACTTTTTGACTGCTTTAATTGATAGAACATTCAGATTTCTGCTCGTTCCTCCTAAGTGCTACCATTTAGTGTTGTCAGGTAAAGCCGACTTTCACCCACGTCCTTTGTCCTCTTATCATGAAAGGCTCTGATGTTAAGTAATCTACAGTGTTTGTCAGCATAAGGCCTACAAGTCATGTTGACCTATGCTGCCAGTGCCAGTCAAATTGGCCACTTCTGCCACACTGCCATGTGACAGCAAGTGATGAGTGTGGCATCAGGAAAACTCGAATTTTGTTAGGCTTGCTTAACCTTTCTTAGACACACTTAAAGCTCCTTAGACCTCAATTTAAGTAAATTTAAGCAGGTCCCACCCCAAAATTTTATGATGCTAATGAAATTTAAGCTTGTTTAAGTACACTTAAGCATATTTAAGAAGATTTAATAAAATTTGAGTTTTCCTGATGTGGTGTGCAATGGTGCAAGGCAGCATGGTAAAGTAAGTATACACCTGTACAGGCTGTACTGTACTGTGCCTGTGCAAAAATGCACCCATCAACTCAGAATACCATTTCTGCCACAATTCTGTGTTGGCAACTTGGCATCATTCCAACTATGCATTGTTCTTCTTGGCTTTCAGATCTGGTGTAGGCAGGATAGTACTGTAGTTGACCCTCCTGTCAGACTCCTGGTTCCCAGTCAAAGTCAAAACTCCAACCAGAGTCTCTCCCACCTAAGTCTTGGGTGGACATTGGAGGGAGGAAAGCTCAATGATAATTTGAATAATTGTGATAAAGGTGGGTATCCCACATTCCACAGCAGCTCTGCACCCATTTGGGAGCATTACAACTCTTTGGCACATATTTGGGATTGAATGAGCTCAAGGTTGCCCCTTAGTCCAACATTGAGAACTCTAACTACAATATGGACACACACTCAAATAACTGTATCACTCACCTTCCTCACGACAAATGTGGGTGTGAATTAAAAACGCAAAATTTACGCCTGTCTACACGCCCGTCTACAACTAATCAGCAAGGATTACTATTGTAAATACTATCCAGGCGTCCCGTATCCCCCATTTTATCTGCTGGTTTAGAAAACGTGAACCTGCAAAGAACCGATAAGCACGCTGGTCGGAAGAGAGGATTGTTTCGGGTACCTCTTCGCGCTCGCGCCCGCGCATGACAGGTGGCTCAGTACCCTTATAGTAGATATCAGTCCAAAGATCTTCGGTTCGCGGCACAGGCGAAGTCTTCGCTGCCTCGACGGCCTTATCAACTTCCTCTTTCGCTGCTTTATCGATACCCTGAATGGTGTATTTCGCCTGTCAAACACGGCCCAGGGAAGACAATTGTTACGTTACTTGCCTTAAGGTCGACGTCACTGGCTACGCCCCATTCTTCAATGTAGTGCTGTAGACCGCGGATCGGGTCCTGCGTCGAGCGCATACGTTGCACCTCCTCACGCGTACGATAGGTTGTACCAGGGTCCGACATTCTGTCATTATCTTTTAGTATCTGTGCCTTTGTAAGCTAAATGTACGCACGAGTGGCCACCATAACGGTACGTCACAAACTCCAGGAGAAGGGGGCCCTTGCCCGAGAGCACCCAATCACGGGCATATTTTACTGCCTGCGCAGAAGCAATGATATCCATACCATTCGCTTGAATACCGGGAATCTTGTCTCCGCGGGTGAAATACTCGGTGTTGGAGGAGCTGCGTTCTGCAGAGGTGCCCATTCCGTACTTGTTGTTTTCACATACAAACACGCAAGGAAGGTCCCAGAGTTTGGCCATGTTGAACGCTTCAAAGACTTGGCCCTGGTTGCTCGCACCATCGCCGTATAGAGCGAACGTAGCGGATGGCCGCTCAAGGTATTTCATGGCAAACGCGATGCCAGCGCCGAGGGGAACTTGGGCGCCAACGATACCATTGCCACCGAAGAAACGTGGCGTGAAGATGTGCATAGAGCCACCCTTTCCGTTGGACATGCCAACTTGGCGGCCGAGCAGCTCACCGATGACGCCAGTGATTGTGCCGCCACGGAGGACTGCAAAGGGATGGCAACGGTAGGAGGTGATGACCATGTCTTCCTTGGTTATAGCAGACTCCAGACCGACTGAGACGGCTTCCTAGAAGAAAGGAATACGGGACGAGAATAATCTGTCAGATGGGGCGCGCACGAATAGAGGGTCATGTAGAGCGCACCTGGCCAATGGCGAGATGGCAGAACCCACGAATGAGCTTGCTCTTGTACAGCGCGTCGGCGGACTGCTCCATGCGACGCATCGTGACCATGTCCTTGTACATTTTGAGGAGGCTGTCTTTGGTGACCTCGACGTCAAGGGAAGGGATGTCGGTGTTATAAGCTCTGAAAGATTCTTCATGAAGCTTGACCGAGAATGGGGTAGAAGCATCGTCCGGTACTCGTTGGACAAGTTGTGTCGAATCGGCCGAGGTCTGCAACGACCGTGCAAAAGGCTGCTCGGTAGCGTGAGGACCTACGCCGATAAGAAATTTTAACTGCTTACAGCGAGACGCCCTGTTGTTTTTAAAGGAAGACGGGAGCGAAGTCGCGCAAGGGAGGCCATGAGAGAAAGGGAGAGGAACAGTTGAACGGAGTTGCGAGGTGAGTTGTCGCGGCGGAGTTGTCGCGGCGCTCATCCCTCTGGTCCGGGAGATTCCGTCCGACCAACCCGGGCACGCATCGGATGATTACCACTCTCCCGGACTCTTGCCATCTGACATGAACTGTATGCATGATTCGATTTTCGACTTGAAGTTTTACGATCACCCGACCGCATCCCAATAGCTTACCCTCTCAATATACCGTACAGTAGCTTACGACAGAACATATTGTCGTACAAATGGCACGCTTCAAACTCACTCCACACATACGCCATAGCACTCCTACGAGCTTCAAACCGCATATCTATGCGCATACAACCCATTCGCGCCACAAACCTCGCCACCAGCGACACTTCAATTTAAAGCAAAAGCATGGCAGCATGTTGCGTCACCGCGAAGATGATTCGGAAGACACCTATCTCTCGCTGCTGCGTAGCATACATGACACAGAAGGCGACGACAATGAAAGCTCGGATGGAACCGACATCAATTCCAGTGGCGAGGACCAACTTGAAGGATGGGATGAAGAGACTGCTCTCTTCGAGATGCTTGGATCCCCGTACTCGATGCCTTTCTCTCTCTACTACACCAGAAGTTTTTGCTCATCAGAGGGTGTACAGTGAATACGACGAAGAACACATCCTTCAGTCGCTCAGCCGCGGGTTTGCAGACGCGTCACATGGCTTGCGTGAAGAAACAGTCCTGGGCCTCCGGCCTGTGTTGAAGAGTATTCGGGATATACGACCCGCGCCCGGACGCTCATTCATTACCGGATTGCTCGGATTTGACGACGCGTGCAAACATTTCGAGAGCTCCCATCAGAACGCCGAGCTCGATGCGGCCTACACGAGGATTGAGGTTTCGCACCGACATTACTCACCTTTTCTTGCTAACGATCTTGTACGCAACTAGGTGGACATTGGTGAGCATTTCGAGCGGCTTCAGGCGGCGTACAGCCGCCTCGAAGAGAAACGTGCCGCATTCCAGAAGCAGGTTAAAGAAAACAGTACACCTATCTCTCTCTTTGCTTGACATGCTAGTGCTGATGCTCATGCCGTGGGACTATCTGGAATCTTCCTAAGCCAACAAAATGCGCGAGATTATCAACATGCTTCCTGCGGATGTGGACGCGCTTTTAGCGAAGCTGGAGAGAAAGTATAAGGACATGGACACGGATGACGGCGGCGTGGCAAAGATGAAAGGCCGTGAGAGAACGGTACAAGGCGCACTGGCCGAACTGCGGTTGTAGACGGGCATACTATTTCTTGAACCCGCACGATGGATTCTTAGACATGATCTGTGACAGAATACGTCTTGGAATTCATCGTAGAGGTAGAATTTCTGTTTTTCTGGCCCACTTTGATTATCTTGTGGTAGACCACTTGAAGACATCGAGTCACGTGGAGGTTCGTCGAGGGTGAACTCAATCGTATTGTACAATAAGTTGTAACTTCCAACAATCGAAAATGCATGCACGTACATCTGCCAAGGTCTGCAGCTCTCGCTCTCTACCTTTTAATTAATGATTATTTTCTATAGGAAAGGGAGACACGCATTTCCGAGCTCGAAGCAGAGGTCGCTAAGTTACAGAGAGAATTAGGGTAGAGATGTTTTTTGCGTGCTGCGTATTTCATGCGCGTCCTCACCGGGCATACTATACTGGTTTATTAGGCATGGAGAGGACGCGCAACAGATCGTCTCGCGACACATCAAGCTCTTGCATCGTTACAACGAAGCTAAGGATGCGACACAGGTGCCTGCCATTATATACATGTGGCTTGTGCTAACTACTCTTGGCCCGGGTAGATAATCATCGGGAAGGTGCGCAGCTCACACTGCTGATCTGTCATAACGCAAACATGCGCATATACGTGGGTGCAGCTTGCAGTTCATAAGCAGACAACCATCCGTCAGACCCACGAGGACTATGGCCTTGCCAACGAGATTGACGAGGGATAATTGTTGCCGATGAACGCCAAGTGGATACCAGATAGTACTAGTCCGCTATTCAACCTCAGAATACCTTGTACGGCTTATCCACGTGGCGAAGGTCATCGTCTTCTGGTTTCTCGTGCCGCCACTTTATGTTCTACTTCATGAGAAAGGCCGCACTGTTGCAATGTCTTTCTTGAAACCAAACAAAGGCCGTTTTCACGCACCACTTTTATTGTTACAGTAACGCACGACAGGTAATCGATTTGTCTTCCGGACTTATTTGCCAAACGCCGTCTCACTAAAACACAGACCATCTGACCGTGTTACATGTATCCCTATTCAAGAAAGACAACTTCAACCACGCGCACGTACTCTGTACTACATCAGCCACCTCTGATCCGCTTCATTTTTTCCCTCCATTCCTTCCTGCCGCAACCTCTGTACGCATCGCTACCCTTCCACTTCTCTTGCACCCGTTGCCTTATTCTGTTGGCCCTTCATCTCTTCCTGTTTTCGAATCATCCTTGTGACTCGCATGCTGAAGACATGCTGATTCATGGCGAAGGTCCGCCAGCACGAGAAGGTCCAAACATCAAAGTTGCAACGTGCAGGTGGAGAGGAAGCAGAACCGGGCATGCACGGCTGCAGATTGGAGTTCGAAAGTTGATACGGTGCTAACGATGCCGCGGCCGGGGTCATGTTTTTCAAGTTGTCGTTGAAACGTGGCCGGCCGGCGTTCTACTGGGAAAGTAATAAGAATCCTGAGCGTAGTCGCCGAAGTCCGTTGCTTAGGCATTACTTGATCAGAACACGACTAGAACCTGAGGCCGAGGGTAGTCAGGAAGTAAAGACCGTTGCTGTAATCAGAATCCAGGAAGAAATCCTACAACCGATTCGCTATACTCGTCGTAGTACTATTAATAGTCTATTATCCTGTTATCCACAGCACTCAAGTTCGACTCGAAGACAGGACATTCAGACAGCGAGTGACAGAGAACGCGTTTGAAGATCTACCTGCTTAATCCGGCCGGGTCGTCATCGAACAGATCCTGGTCTCCAGGATACTGCCCAGAGTGGGCGTACTGCCAGAAGCGGCTGTATCTGTGGCAGGCCTAATAAGCGATCCACAGTCGGCTCGTCTAGCCTGAATCGGGCGAGGCTGCCTGTGCACTGGGCCCACCAGCCCGTGGCAATATAGATCACTAGGGAAGTGAGATGAGAAGGAGGATTGTAATCGCAAAAAAGGAGCAACAAACCTGCGCCTGGGCACCTAACAAGAAACCGTGGGGTGTCGCCGCGTCGGTTGAAGTACACAAGGGGAAATGATCAAGATCTAGATTCACTTCGTTGTATTCGTATTGTAGGCGTCAAAAGAAGTCCTAAATCCCTGTCACCATATGCGATAGTGGAAAAGCTCGGAGCAATCGTCTAAATGAGAAGACGACACGACGGATTTTGGAGGGTGAGGGTTAATCCTTCCGTAGTAGAAGATCGGGAAATGATCCAAAAGAGCGTGATCCCGTCGCAAGTCCATCCATCCGCTTGTGACCAGAGAGTGAGAGACGATGACACCCTGCGCGCCTCGTAGTAAGCGAGAAGGTAAAGTGCTCAGCATGCGTGGCGCCGCTCGACCCATTCGGGTGATGCAAAGCGATATGCGGCTCCCCAGATAAGATCGGCGTTAGTAGCGCTGAATCTTCGGAAACGTACCGCGTCTAGTATGAAACCTGCAGGTCATGAGCGTGTGTGAAGGTTAAAGTCCATGTAGTCTCACAGCCGGAACTGACATAGCACAACGGTGGGGAAAGGGGCAGGCAGGTTGGATGAAAGAAAAACACTCAGCACACTAGGCCGTTCCGGCAATCGTCTGCGGGCCATTTTTAGATGTACGCAAACTTTACAAGCCCTAATATTTCACCTTGTTCCAATGGCCCTTTCTTTCCAGTAAAACCATCTATATGGCTTGCGCGGCCCCGTCGCGCGCTTCGCCGGCGGACTTGACAAGTGCAGCAGCAGAGAGACAAAGCAATAAGAAACCCGGAGAAAGTCGCATGCCAATCGGTCCTGCATTGGTCCGTCCGTCCAAGGGATACCATACTAGTATACAGCACAGTATTCCTGCACAGAGAACTTGAAGCGTGATCCCAGCTGGCTCAGGAAAAAAAAACTTTCTCCCGAGCGCTCTATGGACTGCATGGCAGGCCGCAGCCGCCATGTTTTTTCATAGATAAGAACCCGTGACTCCAGGGCCAAGTCCGGGGCTAGCTAGCCATGGCACCGCGTTATTGGTGATGATAATCATGTTGCATCATGTGTGCCAGGTGTGTTCGGATGACAGGTCCAGGTAGCGTAGTGGCAAGCGTAGTGGAGAAATGGAGCTAGAGTTTGTGCCACTCGCCACTGGTTCGCGGCACGTGGCTACTTGTACCCCGCCAATGGTGCGAAGTACTCACAAGGCCTTCGCCCCGCATTAAACGTGATGATGATGATGCAGCAGACCGCAGTACATAGATAGCAAGCAAGTACTTGTACGCGCCCGCAGGAGGAGAGGCCCCGCTCGAGGAGAACATGATCCGAATCAGGGGACTCGAGTCGGACACAACCGTCACACAAAGTCTCTCCGTCACCGTCCGAGACCGCACAAAAGAAAAAAAAAGGTGGGTTTCCAGAAAGGAACACTCCCCGACGGTGTACCAGTACGACCGACCGACGACTCGTTTTCGCACTCCGAAATACGGGGATGAGACGAAAGAGGGGGTGCTGTACTGCTGTTGTACCCTGCGGTTCGTCCCAGATGCCCGGGTTCCATGGGGTTCCATGACACACAGTAGCCTAGGCAGCCTGGCGGGATCGATTCCCCGCCTCGCCATATGAATCAGCGATCACTGCATTATGAAGAACTGCCGGATAACACACAAGCGGTAAGGAAATGAAAGAAGATGATTACGACCCGACGTGTACAGTATATAAACCACCGGGACCCGGACCTCCGAACCGACTCCGGGGACGTCGGGGAAGAGAGGCCAGACGTAGCGAATAACATTCAAGGGGGCCCCGCTCACGTGGACCGTGCAGCGCTGAAAGTCCCTTGGGAAATCCTCAGTTGCCAGAGTATATCATAGTGTCGAAGAGAAGAAAACGATCACAATCACAACCAAATGAGTCGGAGTACGCCGCTCAATCACGGAGACCACGCAAAACTACATCCCGGGCCATCACAGCCATGCCACAGGCACGCCCGCGGGACACTTACTCGACAAATCCACCGCCGTCCGAAGATACCGGAACACCCTAAATCGGTCGGTGTTTCCAAATCTGAAAAGAGAACAAGACAACGCCTTTTTTCGTTTTTTTTTTTTTGATTCCGAACTGTACTCCAATCCCGAGACCCCTCTCATACCCAACTATCGAAAAGCGAGTCGCCTTGATGGATACAGAATAGCGCTGCGTGCTGTGTAAGCAAAAAGTAGTCTAGAGGGAAAAAATGCCGATATGGGCGGCAATTGATCGCAGCCAGAGGGGATAAAGCAAGAAAAGACGTCACGGCCCATGGGAAAGGAAATTGAGGAGAGGGGATACTGTACTTCAAAACAGGCCACAGGAACAAAATAACGCTTTCAAAATGAGAGACCCTTGTCACAAAGTGCAGATGTCGGAAACAGTCATAGAAGGAAATGTTGTATATACACCATTTCGAAGTAGGCATCTGGGTGAGCCACCTGCCTTCAACTGCTTCGGCGACCGTCCAGTGTAAAGAGAGAGCGCCCTGCCGTTGTACAGAAAAAGAAGAAAAATAACAGAAGCAAAATCAAGCCAGGGTAAGAGACAAACCAGACAAGCACAATGAAGAAGGCTGCAGATGAGAAAGCGGGGAAGGCAGAGAAAATGTGAGGCGATAATGTAATAAAAAAAGGACTGCGGCGCGATAGATAGATAAGCGGCTAGAGAGCGTAAACGTTGAAGGGAAGGGAGGAAAAAACATGTAAGTGCATGTGGCGTGGGTGTGTAGTGGTTGCACTGTGCTACATGTATGTGTTATGTATGTGGTGGTAACCGGGAATTTGAGTGTATGTGTCTGGCCGCGCTACTCGGGGCCTTGTCGCCGGAGAGACAAAGTGTGATGAGGGAGACAGATGCGAAGCGAAAGAGGGCGAGCTTTCTATTGCAAAGAACAACACCCACCGCCGGTCTGCGGCGCATACGGATCGTCATTTTTGCCAACAGGACCCCACACAGATGGAACCTGCATACAGGAACACGGCATCAGTACAGGCACGGAGAGGTAAAGACACGTAGCAGGTGAGGTCAACGAGCAGCCCCGAAGTGATGGTAAAAGGTGCGGGATTGACGGAAAGAGAAGGGAAGGAACTGGTGTGAAAAGGGGGAAGGGACTGACGAGGTGATCTGTTGTTGTCTTGCAGTATCGAATGAGACTTGCACTCGCTTCGCTGACACGTATGCGCGGACGGCCAAGATCCTCGCGTAGACGCTGGTTATGTTCGAGGAGGCGTCGAAGCTTCAACTCTGACATAGACTGCTTTGGACGTGATGACATGTTGCGATTTTTTTCAGGTTGAGAGGATTGGATGCAACGATAATGGTATGGGGGAGAAGGGAAGCAATCCTGGCTACATTAAAGGTCCCACGCATTCAGTAATTGTGTGTGGTGGGGATGTAATGAGGATGCTGCACTCACCTGGGGGGAAGGACCTTTGATCAGCCGATGAAAGCACGAAGATCGGGGTGGTTGGAAATTAAGGAAACGACGGCAAAAGTAGTGGCGCCGTGAGGGAGAAAGAGAAGAAAAAAAGCTCCTCTGAATCAAATTGTGAGGGAAAGGGGAAAGAGAGTGGGAAGATAGAAGAGAACTGAGGGATGGATAGTGAGGGAGAGGGGAGATGCTGTAAGGGGAGGTGAGAACCGGAAAGTGGGAGTTACGAGACAGGCGACAGGCAGGCACAGGCCCTACAAGGCAATAGCACGTGCTCCCCTTTCTCTCTCTCCTTATCGCGAAAGACTCTAACAATGCCGCCTTGGTTTCGAAAGAACGTTCTCATGCTCTTTTCATCGTCTCTGTTGCCACGCTCCCTGTCGCATTCTGATCGTACAAACTCCAAATGAAACTTCTCCGCACAGCACCTGGCTGTCGCGTTGGAATAAAATGATCCCTTTTTAAGGGACAAGTGAAAAAAAAAAGAGGCGCTCGACTGTACAGGCTGTTTACTATAGCCTACTTTAGGGGAGATAGGGAAAGGGAGTCGGTCCATGGCACAGTTGTCTGATTAGACATCCTCGAGGAATTTGCGCACGCCGCTCTCGGGTAACGCGCCGACGAACTGCTTCACGGGTTCCCCACCGCGGAACGCCACAACCGTCGGCAGGGCGCGCACCTACACGTAAGCTTAGTCATCAGCCCATCTTTGTGCAGAACGTGGCACGTACATTGTACTGTTGCGCGAGGACACCATGCTCGTCCGTGTCGACTGTGACGAGATCGATCGGTAGACCTGAGCCCGTCCTAATGTCCGCATCACGCGCGAGCTTCTCGAGGATAGGCGAGAGTGTTTTACAGGGTCCGCACCAGCTATTCGAGTCGGATGATGATGCATCAATCACATCATTAGTTCGTCTATGATCGCATCGCAAAACCCCTAAGGACGTACTCGGCATAGAAGTCGACGAGCGCAACCCGCTCGTTTGTCTTCGTGGCAGCCATCACCCTGCCAAAGGTCTAATATACACGGCATCAATGACATCAAGCGAGCGCGCAACCACGACATACCGCCTCGTCTGCCCGATAAATCTGCTCGAGCCTGCATCTTGAAGTTGAGAAAGTTCGTGCGGACGGAGTGATGAAGCGCAGCAGCCGTCCGGTGGAGACAGACAGCATTTCTCCGAGGAACGCAGCAGGCAAAGGCAAACTCCGGGGGGATCCAGGTTGCCCCCGGCATGCATTTTTTCACACGTGCAGGGGGTGATGCTCTCTTCCGTGACTGAAACGCGCCAATTTCCGCGAAATCAACCAACGTGGAGCCCTCCCATTCCTCCTCGTTTTTAGAGTCCTTGCAACGTGAAGACGGAAGACCCCCAACAAAATTCTGATTGATGACAATAGAGATCGAGCCGCTGTTCGGCCAATTTGGGCTGGCAACCGGCACAAGCAGAGGACCGCAGGCGATGCCTGTCAGACCGCCGACTGAGCCACAGGAAGTACAGTAGACGTCGAGCTCTCCTGTACTGACCCAATATCGCAAATGATTGACACGCGGGATTGATACGAGACAGGGCAATCAGAACTGTGTGAAATGTGAATTGACAACGGCGTCTGCAGTTGTTGTGGCAACGGCCCTCGGGGCTGATGGGAAAACATTTTTACTCTGTTTTCCACAATCTCGGCTCCCCGCTGCTATATAACTTGTCTCGTTTCCGCCATCCTTTTTTTTCTCCCTTAACTACGTTCATTGTTCACCCTCTCAGCCACTTCCCTTCCCTTTCGTTACCGTCATCCGAGCAGGGTCTGTTCTTTCTTTCCCCTCTCCTGACCACCTTTTCTAACTACCTGGTGTCCCACAGTTCTCACAAGTCCTATTAAGTTATCATCAGCGCCCTTCGTATCACCTAAACGAAACACACGACAAGACTAGTCAAAATGCATTTCCCTCTCGTCTCCGTTGCCCTCGCCACCCTCGCCACCACCGTCTCCGCGGCAAACATCCAGGTCCAAGTCGGTGCCTCCAGCCAACTCGCCTTCTCGCCCTCGAGTGTCAATGCCTCAGTTGGTGATACCGTCTCGTTGTCTTCAGCCCCAAGAACCACACCGTGACACAATCAACATTCGCTGCGCCATGTCAGCCCATGTCCGGTGGCGTCGACTCTGGTTTCCAACCCGTGGCGGCCAATGCGACCAATGTCCCCTCCTTCACCGTCACAGTGAACGCAACAACCCCCTCTGGTTCTTCTGCCATCAGACTGGGTACGCTGTTCTCCCATTCCTCGCATGATTTTGAAAATTGACCATGTATGTTATAGCCACTGTGAGCAGGGTATGGTCTTTGCCATCAACCCGACGGCAAACAAGTCCTTTGCGGCGTTCCAATCTGCTGCCAAGGCATCATCCGCTGACGGTACCCCCGCCTCTACCTCCAACACGACGACTGGCACAGGTTCCGGTTCAGGGTCATCAACGAGCAGTGCTCCCACGTCTTCCTCGTCATCAAAATCGAACGGCGCGGTCACTGCTGGTGCACGTGCGGGCGGCCTTCTCGCGATGGTCGGCTTCGCTGCAGGTATCCTACTCTAGGATGTTTTCCTTTCCTCTTTCTCCTAGAGTGTGATCTGCGATACCTTTCCTTACCTTCCTCCGCATTTTGTCCATTGTGTTTCAATAACGGCGTTGTTGAAATGTTCCTCAATTACAATCCCTTGATTGGTAGTTTATTAATAGCTGGGCTATGTAGTGATGACACGAATAATACGAAAGATTTGGCTGAACTCGAAAGAGAATGAAGGCGTGTCTCAAAATGAAAACAATAGGAAGTCTTTGTTTGGCGTGTCAGTTGTATGAAGTGTCGGTTCTGTGCGTGCGGCGTTACTGTGGAAAGGAATGCGTTCATGCCAACTGTCATCAGTCCCCGCTCATTCATCTGCATCAAGGTACCATAACAGGATTACGCAGTACATCAAACGAACCACATCGTCTCGTCCTTTCCGTCATTCGTCTGATCTCCACCGTACTTTATACAAAGCAGCCCAATTACAGGAATGATGACTGATCAGATCACGGCACGCAAACGCCCCTTGTGATAGATCTGTGATAGATCGGCTGTTGTGTCCCCTCGCGTGCCTTCCTCACCCTCCCCCATCATGATCTGGCATCACAATGACTTACAGTATAATTCGCCTGAAACAAACAAACAAACAAACAAGACGCCACCAAAAGAGACTGAATGAAGCCAAAAACGATTTTCGGGATTGAGCTTCAGTTTCTTTCTTCTCCGTGGGTGGTTCTCTTCGTCGAACAACGGGTGGTTTGCGCCGCATGCACAGATGGTCGGCGTTGCTACGGTAAGTAAGCCATCCACCATGATGTGCGCGTATACATATTCAGTTGCAATTTGCACGCATTCGTTTAGGCTCAGGGTCAGTTGAGCTCACGGCCAGCATGGTCACGGGCATAGGCTTGGTGTTGGGCGGTGTTGCTACTTGCTACTGCGACTGTGGCACTCACTTTGGCACTCATATACTCATCCCCCGCAGCCGTGAATCAATCATCGACCGAGCCACACAGTGACGGGTTACTGTACGATTGGCTTGTTCCGCCGAGGTTTATGAGGAAGATATGGATTCAGAAAAAGGAGATATCTCCAAACGATCATATCTCCATATGCATGTAAATAACGATTTTCCGCTGTATCGACCGCTTACTGTAATTCAAGATCTTCGTACATCGCACCTGACATCACCAGGAATCCAGGATCGCTGCCACCGTAAATCTGGAAAGGAGCAGGGGGAAGTTTATATATTTTATTCGAATCCTTGGCAGTTGAATGTCTTGAATTGCACGTATTCTTGACTTTTTAGCTGCTGCCGGTGTATACTTTGCATATTTAAGGACCTTCTAAGAGTGATCACGGGATTTGCGGCAGCATGTGAACGAACACTTCATTCCCAATACTGTATGGTACTACAGCAGTGTAAAGTATTGATCTATCAAGTCCAACTGCACAACTTTCGCTCCCCAGTCTGGGCCCCTTAATTTGACGGAAACTACATTAGATTAGGATGTCCTCTTGCCCATACTTCCCAGACTGGAATCCCATTCACGTACTCGTGGGTGCAGGAACGGCTCCATGTTGGAGAAGGACATGTGCAGCTTCCGTATGCCCCCGTTCTGACGCAAGATCAAACGGAGTCTTCCCGTCCTTGTCCTGGACTGTCACATCTGCGCCGTGCTCGAGAAGTATGCGAGCGACTTCTGTAAATTGCGGCCGTAACGACATATAGTCCCAATCTAGCATTGAGCCAGTCGATGCCAGGTGTAATGGAGTCTTCCCGTACTTGTTCTGGGCTATCACATCCGCACCGCGTTCGATAAGCTTGCCAGCGACTCCCGGGTGTCCCTTCCGCGACGCCAGATGTAGTGGAGTCTCCCCATCATTGTCCTGGGCTGTCACATCCACACTGCGCTCGATCAACATGTCAGCAACTCCCCATGCTCCCATTTTCAATGCCCAATGTAAGGGAGTGTTCTCGTTCTCGTCTTGGGATTCCACATCCACGCCGCGATCGATAAGCATGCCAATAACCTCCACTTGTCCCGCCCGCAACGCCAGATTTAAAGGAGCCATCCCGTACTTGTCCTGGGCTGTCAAATCCGCGCCGTGCTCGATAAGCAAGCAAGCGAGTTCTCCGTGATACCCTCGCAACGCCAGATGTAATGGAGTCTCCCTGTCCTTGTTCTGGAGTGTCACATTCGCGCCGCGCTCGATAAGCCAGCCAGCGATTTCCATTTGTCCCTCCAGCGATGCGATATGTAACGGAGTCGACCCATCCTTGTTCTGGGGTGTCACATCCGCGCCGCGCTCGATGAGAATGCCAGCGACTTCCCTTTGTCGCCATCCCTCTCGCGACGCCAGATGTAATGGTGTCGACCCGTCCTTATTCTGGACTGTCACATCCGCGCCACGTTCAATAAGCATGCGAGCGACTTCCACTTTTCCAGCCAGATGTAATGGTGTCATTCCGTTCGTATCCTGTGCTGTCACATCCGCGCCACGTTCAATAAGCATGCGAGCGACTTCCACTTTTCCAGCCAGATGTAATGGTGTCATTCCGTTCGTATCCTGTGCTGTCACATCCGCGCCACGTTCAATAAGCATGCGAGCGACTTCCACTTTTCCAGCCAGATGTAATGGTGTCATTCCGTTCGTATCCTGTGCTGTCACATCCGCGCCACGTTCAATAAGCATGCGAGCGACTTCCGCTGTTCCAGCCGGATGTAATGGTGTCCTTCCGTTCTTATCCTGGGCCGTTACATCCGCGCCATGTTTGATGAGCATATCAGTGAGATGCAATTGTCCGGTAAGCGATGCGTGATGGAGTGGAGTCTCCCGGTCCTTGTCCTGGGCCGTCACATCTGGGCCGTGCTCGATAAGCATGACAGCCACCTCCACTTGCCCGTAAATTGTGGCCAAATGTAATAGAGTCTCCCCGTTCCCGTTTTTGGCCGTCACATCCGCACCGTGCTCGATAAACATGCCAACCACACCCACTTTACCATGTCGCAACGCCAGATGCAATGGAGTCTCCCCGTGCTTGTTCTGGGTTGTTACATCCGCTCCACGCTCGAAAAGTATGCCAGCGACTTCCACTCGTCCATTCTGCGACGCCCAATGTAATGGACTCTCCCCATTCTTGTTCAGGGCTGCCGCATCCGCGCCGTGTTCGATGAGCAAGCCAGCGACTTCCACTCGTCTAGCCAGATGTAATGGAGTCGTTCCATCCTCATCCTGTGCCGTCACATCCGCATCGTGTTCGAGAAGGAAGCGAGCAACTTCCACATGTCCTCCTTTTGATGCCAGATGTAATGGTGTCGCATTGTCCGAGTCGGTGAAGCCTCGAGAGTGCACATCCTGTGGGTGCTCATTGACGAGGAACTCTACTATCGAAAGTAGGCCCCAAAGAGCGGCATAATGCAAAGGCAATCTGGGGAGCGGCAACGGCCTTTCGGTCTGTGGGTACCGTTCATACCGAAAAGTAGTCGGGTCATGTATCCAGATACAGACCGCAAGATGTCGTTTGCTTGGGTTAAACAGTAGTTTTATCCCATCCTCCACATTTTGCGACACATCCTCCAACCACGCATGGTCTGCCCAGTGCTGCGCAGCATATTCAGTGAGAGGTAGTTCTTCTAGACTGTCTCTGGTGACGACATCTTCGTCCAGGTGTAACAAAATGCCCAAGCAGGCTTGTGCGGCGAGGGTATGAGCAGGTGTCATAGAAATATGATATCGGCGGGGAATAATGTCGCTTGCTTCGGCAAGGCGGGAGGATGTCAAGAACTCTTTGACCGAAAAATGAGAGTATTGTATGACTATTCCGGAAAGATGTCCACCATCAACAATGGCCAACAAACTGGAGCATGTAGACAGCACCGCATCGATCGGATCTTCCAGGCGCCAACCCGCATGAAATTTCGGAATTGGTCCCGCCCCGAAATCGAACGCGAGCAAGTCGGCGAGCTCCTCAACGCGAAGCGGGCGGGAAGCCACTGCGACGAACTGAAACATGCGATGGGCAAATATCCACTCCGTTTTCTTGATCTCCCGCAAAGTGCGCTCATATGTTTCGTCAAGCGTCTCTGGTAACTCGGCCAATGCTTGTCGGATACGTGCTGGGATGAGGCCGCAAATGTAGTCCAGTTGACAATACGCCCACCGGAACCTGCATCACAGAAATAAGCAAGTCACCAAGAACTTAGCGTTGTTGCCTTACATCCCGTCAGCTTTCTCTGTGAGGACGTCTATCACTAGTTGCTTGTCCTCCGCTTTCCACCTTTTGTTTTTTTTATTTGTGTTAATTACCGATTTGATGTACTCCTCAATGTCATCCTTCTGTCCGCTCTCGTCATGCAGGGAAACAGAGCGAAAATCATGGGATCGAGGACATCCTTGATGTCAGCCTCTGGTCGGCTAGTGACACATACGCGTAGATTCGGAATTTCTGATTTAATAAGCTCTTCAATGAGGTTTAGAACTTCGTCACGGGGAGGCGAGACGCCAGATATGTTTGGACATTCGTCCAAAGTATCCACGATGATATAGACAGGGGCAAGTCCAGGGAGTTCAAGTAGGTTCTTTAAACACTTCGCCAGTGCGTCATCGCTGGGATGGCGCGAACCCTTGGCATGTTCTGAGTAGAACTTGACAAGCATATCACAGTAGAAGTCGGATTGATGACAAAGCTGGACTAGGAGGGACGAGAGTAATCCGCGCAGATCCTTCTTTTGATCCTCCCTAAAATCAAAGTAGAAGAAGGCTAGTGACGCAAGCCCTGCTTTCCGCATCGCGTCGATGTCCTCGATTATTGTGGAACTAACCAACACGATAAGTTTTCAAGACATGAATACCAAAATCTTGACAACGCTGACATACCAAAGAACACTTTTTCCTGCACCCGCTACGAAAGAAAATATTCAGTCTCTGCAAAAGCGTGCAAAATTATGCGCATTAACTGACGTTTCCCATGAACCCAAAGAAGGGAACCCCAGTCCTCGCACGCTTTCCATTCGGAGAACGTATCGCCCTCAATGAACCATGTTGCGGACCCGCGGTGGCGTGATTTGCAGGCTGCATTGTGGTTCTTCCAAGGGTCGGGTGGTGACAACCAATATCGCACACTCTGCTCCAACTCGTCACCTGCCAGTCGATCTCAGCGATTTTAGTCAAAAACTGCAACGTTCAAAAAACCACTGACGTTTTGACTTGTTCACGTCGCTTGCGAGTTGTTGCATAACTTCTAGTGCTCAGTCAGACACCAAGTTGCTTCATTGTAGCTCACAAAACATACCAAGAGCATCCCGGACACAGTCGACCGATACCTTGCCTCAACACCAGACGACAGGTCTAGTGGATTTTGTCACCATCCATCACCACCCTCATATTCTGGAGAAGGCCGCAGACAACCTCGAGAGTTTGCGTCGCAGTTATTCGAGCCTCATCTTGGGTGAGTCGATCCAACCTCTGGATCACCGCTTCGACGTCCTTCTCTCCAAGAAACTTCTTGACAAGTTTTTCTACGCGGCATTGAGTCAAGTAATATAATACTTCGCTGAAGACGGCTCACTTGGTTTACCCTCCTTGATCTGTTTGGTCACCAACGCAAGTGCGGAGAGCAGCTCAACAAGTATCTTGACAACCACCTCGGTCAGAGCAACCGTAGGAGGGATCTTGGTATAGATGTCGAGGCGATTCAGAAAATGTTCAATCGATTCGAGTAAATCTACCAAAGCATCGTAGCTCTCAATGACACCCTTGGCCGCCTGATACGCTTGGATATTAGATATGCACTTGGAAACTAAGGAAGGCACGTACAGCGAGTAGGACAGCAAGGCCCATCTCTATCGCTTTCACAGGTGGGAAGTGCTATAGAATGGGGATCAGAAACGTTTCAAACGTCAGACACCGCATTAGAGCCTACAGACGTACTAGACCAATAGGCTGACCTAGGTCGGCGGTGGAAGAAAGTTTATGCAGAACTGATACGGCATTTTTAAGTGGCTTGAAGATTTTGTCCCTTCTACGGAATTCACTGAAAGCTTGTGTTTGTACGCGAAGAATGGCGGTAACGGAGTCGACGGAGTCACAGTTTTGGAGCTGCTGAGCGAGTGGATGGTTGGCCAATACTATGCCCGTCTGCATTTCGTAGTCTTGCAAGGCAGCCTCGAAGAGCACTTGCCAGTGTAAACGAGAAGGATCTGAAGGATTGCTCATGTCGGAGGTAAAGAAGAAATGTGGGATTGAAATGGGGATTTGATTTGCCAGGTGGGATACGGTGGTATTGTATCGATATCGCAGGTATACGTACGCAAACTAATCGCCTGAGATGGTTGGCGTAATTGGCATCGATAAGCGCCGAGGCTGACCGGCTGACCAACCACTGTAAAGAGGAAGCATGACGTCTGGGAGATGCTTGAGACACTTAAGCACGTGATCATGCCCGTTATCTGATTCCTTGACTCTTCCTGGGCTGCTGCGTACTTATGCAGTGACAATGACGATACAAACAATACTTACAGCTTGCCGGAATCGGTAATCGCATTCCCGATAAGTGATCGGAGCAACAATTACATTCCCACAGCTGCACGGCATCAATCTATCAAGTACTCTACAACTTTTGCTCCCCAACCTGGGCTCCTTAATCCGACAGCAACTACATTAGAAGAAAATGCCCACTTGTCCATAATCCATAGAGTGGAATTCAACCCATGTTCTCTTGGGTGCCAGGAACCGCTCCATGTTCAAGAAAGACATGTGCAACTTCCTCATACCCCGAATCCGACGACGCAAGATCAAATGGGGTCCGCCCGTCCTTGTCCTGGCCTGTCACATCTGCGCCGTGCTCGAGAAGCATGCGAGCCAATTCTGCATATTGCTGTGGCGACGACATATCGTCCAAATCTTCCTGTGATCTACTCGACATATCGTCATCCGAATCTTCCTGTGATCCACTCGTCGTATCGTCCGAATCTTCAGTCGACATATCGTCCAAATTTTCCCTTGGTCCAGTCAACATATCGTCCGCTTCGACCCAACCTTCCTGCCAGTGTGGTCGAGTTCGACGAATCGACACCAGATGTAATGGGGTCAGGCGTTCAGGCAGAAGCCTGAGAGCGTGATTGAGTCTTGGATTGAGTTCACGAACGCTGCCAAGATCCATTTCCTAGAGAGATTTTTGTTGCCAAACGCGAATGCGTCTGCCAATCTTTGAGAGGGAGCAAGGCTATTCGCCTCTCTTGCTCCGAGTCTGAGTCGCGCGTTCCTGTCCAGACTGACTTTAATTGTATGTTGAGCCTTTTCCCTCAGGCAAATGCGAGTCAAATTGTAATACCATTTCTTGTTCGAAAAGAACAGGCTTAGGAGCTACTATTGCGTGCCATCTTTTCAAAATTTCTCAGCAGACCATGTCATCGCGCCAGAATTTAACGAGTCAACCCACGAAAGCATGTATATTATATGCAGAACTCGTGGGGTGGGCAGCAGCGACGAGTCCTGGCCATCAAAGGCAAGACGCCCGGTTCTAAACCTGTGGACCTTTCTATGAGTTGGGCTTTTTTTTGCCTCTTGCGTCCTCTCAGGTGTACGAGCGCCAGTCCCCTGGTGACTCGTCAGAACTCCCCGGGTATCTGGACTCGTCGCCGCCGCCCGAAACAATCTACTATCTACACACATTGCCTGAAATTTTTTCCAACCCCCCTCGATGACACGTTATTCCGCTCGTGAGCCCCTTCCGAAGAAGTCGACGAGGGCCGCGAAGTCGAGAGGGGGATGTGGTATGTAAGACCACGGGTACGTATCCAAAACGGCACACTTTTTCCGACCCCCCTCGTCGACAGTACAGTACCCATCACGAGCAGTAAGGCTCGATGAAGGAAGGTCGAGAATCGAGGGGAGGAGTGTACAGTACGCATCCACCTCTCTCCCAAGAGCAACACCGCCCATGTGGTCTGTGTGCCGCCGTAGTCAGCTGCTCATGTCCAGGATAGAAGGTGAAGCTCGAAGAGAGAGAGGGCGGTTGATGGGAATTGGAAGTGGACGTATGGCCATCTTTTATACGCCTCTCGGACCTCTTAGTGATTGCCGTGACTGTTTCGACTGTCAGCCTCCTCATGAGCATCGGCGGTCGGCGGGAGTGCATACTTTCACTACATGAATTCCAGCATGCTCGTCATGATTATGAGTATTCGCTTTTTTATCACCAGGGAAAATTCATAGGAAGGGTCCAGATAGACGTTTGTTTTACTTGCAACTTCAGAAGAATCTTACCACAGCGCCTCTCTGAAAGAACATGGCGGTACATAGGGTGTGCGTCAACCAGGACTACCGGGCAACACTCCAAACGCGACTTGCCCGGCGGTGGACAGATATTGGCCTTTGAATTTCTGACAACGAATCCCGATGATCGCAGGCTTGGGCCAACCCGACCAAATCCAAAATGGCATGCATTTCAAGTTCCGAGGTCGCAAGCACACGATAGATCGATCGAATCCCTCATCGATCCGACTATGAGGCTTCTTTTCATCGCCGCCATAGTAGCTCCCGTCGTCCGGGAGCATTTCCTGCTCCAGGATTGTGTGATCGAGCATTGTTTCGCGTGCGGGGAAAAGCCTCGAGAGTGTGAAGTAGACTGTCAATGCCAGGGTGAACTATACGGTACACCGTACGCGGTAATCCGACAGGATTGAAATGAGTGCCAACTCGATCGTGGCAGGAGAGGCACGAGCGCAGTTTTGGACCGCCAAGTTCGGTAATGATATGCCACTTTAACCAGGCATATCCATGGTCCCAGCACCGGACTTGAGGGATGTAGATGGTTCAACGTTATGTTACGAGTAAAAAGTTGCTCCCACATCACTTGTGTCACGTGAACACCATCTAGGGGCCCGTTGGGGTTGGGGCGCAGGATGAGATCTATGTGCGTCTGAAGAGCGAGGGCAGAAAGACACCTCGTAGAATAATTCTCAGCAGCGCCGAGAACTGGTTGTACTACGACAGGAGGACCACTATAGCATCGCTTACCCGTGAGAGGATACGAGAGCACAGCAGGTTGACTCTTCCTGGGCTACTGCGTACAGTGACAATGTCGATACAAGCAATACTTACAGTAAACAGACTCGCCGGAATCAGTAAACGCATTCCTGATAGGTGATCGCAGCAACAATTCATTCCCACAGCTGCACTGTATCCAGTACTCCACAACTTCTGCTCCCCAACCTGAGCTCCTTAATTAGACAGCAACTACATTAGATGCGATGCCCCTTGTCCAAAATCCCTAGAATAGAATTCAATCCATGTTCTCTTGGGTGCCAGGAACCGCTCCATGCTCGAGAAGGACATGTGCAACTTCCTCATACCCCGAATCCGACGACGCAAGATCAAATGGGTCCGCCCGTCCTTGTCCTGGCCTGTCACATCTGCGCCGTGCTCGAGAAGCATGCGAGCCAATTCTGCATGTTCCTGTGGCGACGACATATCGTCCGAATCGTCCTGTAATCCACTCGACATATCGTCGTCCGAATCTTCCTGTGATCCAGTCGACATATCGTCATCTGAATCTTCCTGCGACATATCGTCCAATATTCCTGTGATCCAGTCGACATATCCCATGATTCAGTCAAAGTATCGTCCTGTTCGTCCCAATCCTGCCAGTGTGGTCGAGTCCGACGAGTCGACACCAGATGTAATGGGGTCTTCCCGTCCTTGTTCTGGGCTGTCACATCCGCACCGCGCTCGATAAGCAGGCCAGCGACTTCCTTGACTCCCTCTTGCGACGCCAGATGTAATGGAGTATCCCCATCCTTGTTCCGGGTCGTCACATCCGCGCCACGCTCGATAAGCATGCGAGCTTCTTCCATTTGCCCTCTTGCGAGGCCAGATGTAAAGGAGTATTCCCGTCCTTGTTCTGGACTGTCAAATCCGCGCCGCGCTCGATAAGCATGCCAACGGGATCCAATTTCCCCCATTTGAACGCCAGATGTAATGGTGTATCCCCGTCCGGTGTCTGGGCTGTCGGATCCGCACCGCGCTCGATAAGCAAGTCAACGACTTTCACATGTCCAGCATGATGTAATGGAGTTTCCCCACACGCGTTCTGGGCCGTCACATTCGCGCCGTGCTCGATAAGCATCCCAACGACTTCCCGATGTCCTAACTGCGATGCCAGATGTAATGGAGTTGCTCCGTCCTTGTCCTGGGCTGTCACATCCGCGCCGCGCTCGATAAGCATGCCAACGACTTCTAGTTGTCCGACTGCGATGCCAGATGTAATGGAGTATTCCAGAAATCGTCCTTGGCCGTCACATCCGCGCCGCGCTCAATAAGTATGCCAGCGAGTTCCACTTTTCCGGTGCACGACGCCTGATGTAATGGCGTCGACTTGAACTCGGTCTGGGCTGTCACATCTGCGCTATGTTCAATAAGGATTCCTGCAACTTCCACTAGCGACGCCTGATGTAATGGAGTGAACCCTCCCTCGTCCTGGGCTGTCACACCCGCGCCGTGCTTGATAAGTAAGTCAGCGACTTCCACTTGTTTAGCAAGATGTAATGGGGTGTCCCCGAACTTGTTCCGCGCTGTCACACCCGCGCCGTGCTCGAGAAGGAAGCGAGCAACTTCCACGTGTCCCTTTTCTGATGCCAGATGTAATGGTGTCGCTTTATCCGGGTCGGTGAAGCCTTGAGAGTGCACGTCCTGCGCGTGCTCGATGACGAGGAACTCTACTATCGAAAGTAAACCCCAATGAGCGGCATAATGCAAAGGCGTTCTGGGGATCGGCAACGGCCTTTCAGCTCGTGGTTTTCGTTCCCACCGATTAGCAGCCGGGTCACGTGTCCAGATACAGACCGCAAAATGTGATTTGCTTGGGTCAAACAGTTGTTTCATCCCATCCTCCACATTTCGTGACACATACTCCAACAGGGCATGGTCAGCCCAGTACTCCGTGGCATATTCGGCGAGTGGTAATTCCTTTAGACTGTCTCTGGTGACGACATCCTTGTCCAGTTGCAATAGAATGCCTAAGCAGGCTTGTGCGGCGAGGGTGTGAGCAGATGTCATAGAAATATGATATCGGTGGAGAATAATGTCGCTTGCTTTGGCAAGGCGAGTGGACGTCAAGAACTCTTTCACCGAAGGGTGAGAGAATTGTACCACTTTTCCAAAATTCTCTCCACCATCCACAATGGCAAGCAAACTGGAGCATGTAGACAGCACCGCGTCGACCGGATCTTCCAGGCGTGGATCTGCATGAGATTTCGGAATTGGTCCTGCCTCGATATCAAGTGCGAGCAGCACGGCGAGCTCCTCCACTCGAAGCGGGCGGGAAGCCACTGCAACGAACTGAAACAGGCGATGGGCCAATTCCCACTCCGCCGTCTTGATCTCTCGTAAGACACGCTGATATGTCTCATCGGGCGTCTCCGGTAACTCGGCCAGTGCTCGTCGGATACGTGCTGGGATGAGGCCGCAAATGTAGTCCACTTGACAATACGCCCATCGGAAGCTACATAATAGAACTGAGTGACTCGTCAAGAACCTAGTATTGACGCCTTACCTCCCAGCTTTTTTTGTGAGGACATCGATCACTAGTTGCTTGTCCTCCGCATTCCACTCTTTGGTTTTTTCATTCGTGTTAACTACCGACTTGATGTAGTCCTCGATGTCCTGCTTTTGTCCGCTCTCATCATGCAGGGAAACGGAGCGGAAAATTAAGGGATCGAGGACATTTTTGATGTCGGGCTCAGGTTGGCTTGTGACACATATACGCAGATTTGGGATTTCTGATTTGATAAGCTTTTCTATGAGATTCAGAACCTCATCACGGGGCGATTGGACGCCAGATGTGTTTGGACATTCATCCAAACCATCCACGACGAGGTAGACAGGCGCTTGTCCAGGGAGTTTGAGTAGGTCCTTTAAACACCCCACAAGCCTGTCATCGCAGGGTTGACTTGAACCCATGGCATGTTCCGAGTAGAAAATAGAAAGCGGATTACAGCAAGAGTCGGATTGATGACAAAGTTGAATCAGGAGGGACGAGAGTAGTCCGTGTAAGTCCTTCTTTTGATCCTCCCTAAAATCAAAGTAGAAGAACGCTAGTGATGCGAGACCTGCTCTCCGCATGGCATCAATCTCCTCGATGATTGTGGAGCTGGCCAATACGATAAGTTTTCAAGATAAGAATATCAATTGTTCGACGTACCAAAGAATGCTCTTTCCCGCACCCGCTACAAAAGGAAATTTTCAGTCTCTGCAAAGCGTATGAAAATGGGCGTTGACGGACGTTTTCCATGAACCCAAAGAAGGGATCCCCTGGCCTCGCACGCTTTCCATTCTGAGAACTGCTTGCCCTGAATGAACCATGCTCCGGACCCAGGGTGGCGTGATTTGCAGGCAATATTGAGGTTCTTCCGAGGGTCAGGCGGTGATAGCCAGCTTCGCAATTTTTGCTCCAGGCTTTCGCCTGCCAAATAATCTCAGCGATTCCGGTCAGAAATTGCAACATTCGAAAATGACTGACGTTTTGATTTGTTCATGTCACTTGTGACTCGTTGCATAATTTCTAATGCTCAGTAAGACACCGAGTTGCTTCATTGTGGCCCACAGAACATACCAAGAGCATCCCGGACACAGTCGAGCGATCCCTCGCCATCTAAACGGAAGAATACTCAATATCGGGTGACAAGCCTAGTTGGATTTTCTCACCGTCCATCACCACCCTCATATTCTGGACAAGACCGTAGACAACCTCGAGGGTTTGCACTGCGGTCATCCGAGCCTCATCTTGGGTGAGTCGGTCCAGTCTTTGGATTACCGGTTCAACGTCCTTCTTTCCAAAAAACTTAACGAGTTTTACTGCGTTGCATTGGCCACGTGAGTTATGTAAAATACCTCACCGAAGACGGACTCACTTGGTTTTCCGTCCTTGATCTGTTTTGTCACCAACGCAAGGGCAGAGAGCAGCTCCCAAAGTATCTTGACAACCATCTCAGTCAACGTGACCGTATGAGGGATTTGGTATAGATGTCGAGGCGATTCAAAAAATGTTCAATCGACCCGAGTAAATCTACCAAAGCATCGTGGCTGTCATTGACGCCCTTAACCGCCTGATATGCTTTGATATCAGAAAGATATGCGCTTAGGGACTAAGACACGTACAGAGAGTAGTACAGCAAGGCTTGTCTCTATCGCTTTCACAGGTGGGAGATGCTAAAGAATGGGGGTCAGAAACGCCGGACACAAATTGGCGCGTAAAGACGTACTAAACCGATAGCCTGACCAAGGTCGGCGGTGACAGAAAGTTTATGCAGAACTGATACGGCATTTTTAGGTGGCTTTGAGATTTTGTCCACAAAGAACGGCATTAACAGACTCGGCAGAGTCACAACCCTGAAGCTGCTGGGCGAGCGGATGGTTGACCAATACTATGCCCGTCTGCTTTTCGTAGTCTTTCAAGGCAGCCTCGAAGAGCACCTGCCAGTGTAAATGAGACGGCCCTGACTGGTTGCTCATGTTGGAGGTATGTGAAATTGAAACGGGGAGTTGGTTCGATATACTCGTGGTTTTGCTTACGCAAGCTAATTTCCTGAAATGGTGGGGGTAATTGGTAAGCGCCGAGGCTGACCGCTGCCAGAGAGGAAGGCGGCAGCGAGGTCTGGGAGACGACAAGAAGAGAAAATTGTTCGGCTGGTTGGTTGCATAGAGGACGGTCCAACTGCATGTCTGTCCTCTCACAAGTCACAACCAAACAAACTCACGTGATTCGTTGTGCCCGTTGCCTTCATAGTATAGTATGCCACCTTGGATTGGAATACCGTTCACGGATCAGCTGGATAGCTTCTCTTACTTCACGTCGATAGGCCGGCGCGTGCACTCGCCGTCAATGTAGCAAATCCAGTTATGGTCTCCAAGTCTCCATTCAGGAAGGGCCTGTAGCGGAGAGACTTCTGGACATTCCAACAAGAGCGAAGTTGTTTCACTATCTATGCTTTTCAGATTTATTACGAGCTCGCTCGACGGGCGGCGATTCTTGCTCCAATTCCTGCTCCATCCACCAAATTAAAACAGAAGTCAAGTGCGTCAATTTCGATGCGATATCTACAAAGCAGCGGAGCTTATCTTCGGCCTCACCCATCTTCGCAACTTTTAAAGGCCATAAAAACAGCAGCCAAACCCCTCTCCTCCTTTGAAGTTGCGCGTTGTGTGAGGCCGATTCGTTGTAGCTGGATCCGGGACGACAACGATCGCACACCTCGCCCTTTTCTACGCGATACTCCTCGAAGGCTTCTGTGATGCGTCATCATCCAATGCTACCAAAATTATGACCCTTACCTAGATGACCAAGACGAGGACCACCTCGCATACCCGTGGGATTGCAACGTTGACGGCACCAGTTTTCTGCATCAATGCACTTGTCAACGCATTGACGCATTTATTGCAAGATTTATTGAGGGCTTGACTCGATAGGCCTGCGATGACGGCATTCGAAGATCCTGCCGTCAAAAAGTATGTGTTCATGGATCTTCAAAGCGAAACGAAACGACACATTTATGTCGCGGGCAAGTGATTGAAGATAAACGCCGGCTTACTAAGAATCGCAGCCCGCTTCGCCTTCCCTTTTTCGTTGAGCAGCTTATCTCAGACTTTATTCGGAGGGCCATCTCGACAAGGAGGCGACTGGAAGCTCCTTCGGACGGTAACTCGATAGACCACAAGCTACGTTAGCCTTGTCATTAGCTGAAATTTAATACGGTCGGAACAGTCCCAGACAGCTATCAACTGCCAGTGGTGGGTAGTGCAGACGAAGGTCACTTAGGTCAGACGTACATCAAAGGACGCGAGAACCAGACAAGGTATTTACGGTAGGAAAAATCTATCGAGGTATGTTTTCTCTTTTGGAGGTTCTTACTCGTGCCACTGCACCTCACTCATACTGTACGATGATATCTTGTATGCGAGAGGCGGAGGAGAAAGAACCCGTTTACTTTGATGTCACATTTTTTATATCCTGGTGGTATATGTGTTCGTCCTTCTGTGAATGCCGTGAAGGCTCACCAATGTCGCATTATCAATTAACACAGCGTGTCTTTGCAGTGGGGAAACCTCCCGATGACAAGATCTGCTTTTTCTGTCGCTTGAAGAATGCCGTCCTCCTGCCAGTTGTTGGTGCACAAAAAAAACCCAACTGATCGCGTCTTTCTGACACGGACACATATCATCCACCCTTGTATTTTCTAGGTGATCGTTCCCTGTCATCATGCTTTGCGTACGGCTCTATCTATTCCCCAGGGGCCTATGGGAAGCTCCAGACCTTATCAACGCCTTCCTCAACACTTCCCCTCCGCAGGGCTTTGTTCTAAAGTCTTGTTGTCGGACCAACCAAGGTGACCCAAATGCAAACTCAAGAGTGGAACATCCGAGTCCTATCCCAAAGGGCGTACAGTGCCTTTCTCCATCCCACCCATCACCCGCATTTGATGTGAGCCAGATGTCCGGTGCGCTTCTCGAACTTGTATGGAGAGGGATCACGCCATCACAGTCCCTTTCCCCTTTGCGCGCACTGCGGATGGAACCCCAGTAGGGCGTACTACAGTGACGGCGATACCCCATTAATGATGTTCGCGGTATTTTTAGTACTCCCGTAGCGCCCTCTTTTTCATGTTCCTGTTCCTGCAAAGTAATGTTCCGTGCTTTGAATGTTGGTACTATAATAAAAGTTCTTCCGCAAATCTAGTCCATTCTCAGATGTTGCCGATCCGGGAAGTTGACGGCGTCGCACACGAGAGGGGCAAAAATGTTCATAGAGACGACAAGAAAGGAAGCAAACAAAACTCCACCCGCCTACATCCTCCAATATGCACCCATGCCAACAAAAACGAAAGTACAGCACTGTAGTAGTAATGGTTACATACAAGCCTCCTCTATGGAAAAAAACAAAAACAAAAACAAAAACAAAGTATAGCATATATCGGTTTGGACATAGATAGATATGGTTCAAGATAGCAGTTATCGCCTTGTCTCACCTCGCCTGGTCACCACCCGTTCGCTGTCACTTCTCGCCACGATATGCCTATCTACATTTGTGTGCTGCGGTGCCGAGCGAGCCTTGGTATCCTTCGCGTCGAAACGCTTGCGGAGCGCGGCGATCATCCTCGAGAACCTGTGTACTTTCCCCTCAGCAAGAAGCCACACTATGGAGAAAAAGAGAAAAAGAGAAACGGAAGCAAACTATTGATCTCACCAGAACACGTTCAGCCCGTTCAGGGTGACATTCCCACAAACGTGCCCGGCAAAGGTGGCACTCGAGAGTCCGTCCCGCACCTCGAATAACGTCTGGAGAAATTGGTACGACTAAGGAGAGTCCGGGGGTGAGACAATTCCGAACCGCATTGGACGCGTAGATCAAACGAGGCACGTACCATGATCGAGCCGTAGCCGAGACGCGCACAGGCGAATGTACTAATCAGAATCAGGCCGTTGACGAGTTGTAGAGGGCTGCCGGTTTGTCCAGTTTTGTCTAGCATCCTGCATACAGTCACGTCACACGCGAAGAATGATCAAGGATAATCGCCATACCAATGAATGTTCAAGAATGGCGTGCTCCTGGGACCCAGGCACATCAGACACAAAGAATCCGCGGGAAAAGCCACGTACAATTCCCAAAGCATGAAACGCGGGCCATAATAAGCAAGGAAGGGCCTCTGTGACGGGCAAGCGAAATGCTCAGTATAGCCGAATGGAACAAGGACGCGAACGACGCCTCACAAAGCCATTGAAATAAATAATCAAGCATGTCCACCCTTCACGGACATAAATTACCATCAGATTTATCCGGATAGGAGCCGAACAACATCAAACGCGTACCATGAATGACAAATCCCATCCCTTCATAATGAACCAGGGACACGATCGAATCCCACAGAAAGTATCTGCCGAAGAAACGCGTAGGGGTGTGAGCGCCACGGCACGAACAGTGAGGCTCACGCGGGGGTGTACGCGTCTTACCCGCTCGTGACAGCAAAGAGCGTGCCGACGCGCGGATCCCACCCGAACGCGCGATCCGCCGCGAGCGCAGGGAGATGGAGGCAGCGCGCGGCCAGCGGGAGAATAAGCAATGCGTGAACGAGCGACGCGACACGCGATTGCCTAGAAAAGTACAGTGGGTAAGTAGTAGGTCGGGGCACGCGCCCCGGATCCCCCAATCAGCAAACAATCCATCCGGCGCAGAGCAACAAAAATAACAACGGTGGTGTACAAATGGGGAGACGAAAAACGAAAACGCACCACCCGACGCGCTCGCGCGATCCCAGCGCATCCCAACCCTTCTTACCGAGGAGGAACCGTGCGAATTCGGGCGCGGCGAGGTGGTGTACGGCTGCGAATCCGACCGTGGAGATGAACAGCGTGTGGAGGTGGTCCGGTAAGTGTAGCGGGAGGATGGCAGCCATCGTGCGTGGCACTGTATGTGGGTACTATAGACTGTGTATACAGCTGTACTGTACAGTAAGCAGCGCGTGTTTGGGAATAACCGAACCAAACGTGTGTAACCGCGGATCACGGCATGGCGCGGCACAGCTCGGACACGACCGGTCGCGTCGTTCTCTCGATTCGACGACATTCGCGTCAAAGGTGACGCGAGTGTGCCGTGCGATTGCAACAGCGGTCATCGACATTTCTCATGGGACCCTTCCAGGAACACCTAGAGTGTCCTCCGCACTTGTCGAGCGCCGCCTTTCTCCCGCATCTTGCGCAACCCTAATCTCTTGCCACAAAGGTGCGTATGATTATTTGATTGTGATGGGTGGATTCTAGGACCGAGTCCTCCCTTCCTCCCTTGGTGACGCGTCTAGATGATTCCGCGGATATGATCTTTCGCTTACCCCTTCTCCACCTCTTCTCCTTCTCTTCTCGACCCACATTCGCGATATCCGGCCCCTATTTTTACGTCAACCCTCCCCTTCTATCACACTTCCGAACCCTGCTACGCACCCTTCTTTGCACCTTTTCTATAAACAAAATGGCCCCTGTAGTGGGGAATGCACTACAGCGCATCAATCTGCGATGCTCTCGTCATCCATCACCCTACCCCTTCCACCGTGTGCGACCCCATCCCATGCATGCCCGGTGCCCCTCACCCTTTCCCGCGCCCGACCTTTGGGCACCTGAGCTTTGGTACCCCCGTTCCACCTCAGCTGCAGTAACGAACGCCCCCGGAACTTTTTTCAAGAGACTTTCAGACTTGTACTGCATTGTAATGGCTCGCTTCCAAGTTCTATTCACCAAAATGCCCCCGCCGAGCCCATTCTGCCGATATCTCCACTGGGCGAATACACGTTGCACACGACTAGGTTTGGGGGACCCTTCTGATTTGAATATTTTTTTCCCGCCTGTCTTTGGTCGACCTCACATTCAGATGCCCCCTCGACACGCGTGCGGCGCTACATTTTAGTGGTTCTTTGCAAGAATTGGAGCGATCAGGATAGATCAGATCACGCGCGACGTTTCATTTCCGTCGACTTTCCAACCCTACTACACAAGCGTAGATCAGACTTTGTGCTGTGAGTGCTTCTTAAATTACAAATGAAAGATCAAGGGTGTTGTCGTGTTCGCTTGTATCCGAGCGCCGTGCAGACCGCCAGATGTTGACCTCGTGTATCAGATAAGAAGATTCAGATCCGTGCCCGTCGCAGTGATACCGCCGCAAAGAACACTACGGAGATATGCGAATGCAATTACCGAACAATAGTGTGGGCGGCCTTCGTTGCTATCAACATTGCTGTGGTCGACGCCCGGCGAAATTCAAAATCACGGTACTGTATTTATATCGCCCAAGCTTGTTTTTGGGGTGTGGGTACCATATCAAGCACGCAACGTCCGGGGCAAAGGTCTGTACTGGACCGTCACAATGCGTTGGTTGCCACTAGGTTTCATCATCACAGAAGATTTTTTTTTAATGATAAGCGGCAGTGCTGGCGCCAGTTTGGAATGAAACGGACCCATAATCATGAGTTTTCATGGATCACACAAAGTTAGAGCGCTATGATCTCTACAAGGATTTGAAACGGGGATGACCGACAGCTCCACTTGGCAAGTCCCCGGCTCGGTTCATTGTTACACGCCCGTCTGCTTCTGACCGAACGCTTTCTTGTTCCAGGCGGGCGAACAGTACAGTATCCACACTGGTAATCTGACCCTGACCTGACTGACCACACCCAGTCCGGGTACAGTATAGTGCTGAATGTGCGCAATAATGACGATGTTTTCGATCACGCGATATCGATCGACATCATATCGGGAGTCCCCAACCGATTCCATGGTCACCACCCCAACTCCACACCATCGAGGGGCAATTGAATCCCAACGGATCTACAACTACAACTGAGCTACTGATACTGCAGAACACTACTGCTGGTTTTCCCTCAGCGCTCTGCACCACTGATTCCAAGGATTGCCCCTATGATAGGGACACAGGCCGTGACAGAAGGTGTGGCACAGTAACGTGCAGTAACCCTCGGCCGCCGTGTAGCCAAAATAAGCATCAGAAACCGAAATGGGGATCTCCAATAAGCACCATAGTTATGTACTGCGCCACGTGGATCATTGGTGGGATACATTCCGACTGCTGTCCGGCAGCAATGATCTACGGAGCTGAAAGATCCCCTGCGACCCGAGTCGTCCCGTCCATCGTCTACAAGTTGTATGCGAAAGAAGAGGCTGTGTAGACTCGGCGAGACAGAGGGAAAAGGAAACGAAGGGTTTTATTTTATCCATACTTTGAAGTTTTTAACCCATACAACAGCCACAAACCCTCTTCATCGCCTTGTTCATCGCTCACTCGCTCGCTCAATCCGAATTCGTCCATTTCCGCCACGGCGCATCTTTCTCCCGGCGCATGGCCAGGGTCATGCCATGTGACAATCTCAAATGGCCGCCCTTCTGTACTGTACTGCCATAGTACCCAAGATATTTAAGACAGATCGAAATTCAAATATAACAAAGAAAAAAATGAACCGGTGAGAGCACGTTGCGGATTGCACCGGATCATCGTGCCGTGGGCCGGAGTGCCATGCCATGCCAGCGCGCATAACCAACCAAGTACCTCTTTAGACAGGACAGGTTCTAAAAAAATTTAATGTAGTCCCTGGCTCGCTTGCTCCACTTTGCCTTGTTGCCTTGTCTGTCCTTTGTTCCGGCTTCACGTGCGTTCCGAACGTGCCTGCAACCTGTCAACACACGCAGTTATCAGTGTTTAGAGTTATCTAATCCGGCATCGCTGGCACATCCGATCCACCTACCCAAACGTCCAGAAGTTCATTCATTTGGACTTTTTTTTCACTGGGCAGCGTTAGATGTTTTGGTTTTGGTTCAGGAGGATGGCGCATTTCACTTCTCTACTATTATTAGCAGCGGTCACGATAACACCATCCCCCCTTCCGCCCCCTTTGTCTGCCCTTCTTCGTCACGCCCCGCTTGTCATCGTTGTTTTACTGTCATTTCATCAAATATTTCGCAATGTGAGGGGAGGACCAGTCCTTTCGCAAGTGAGATGGGAGGGGCCAGGGCTGATCATGAAGTAAATCAAAACGCTAAAAACTCGCGCTACTACTAAACGGTGCTGAGTATTGAGTGGGTCACGGTGTAGATGTGTACTACAGTAAGTTACGTCCTGCGTTTTACGTTCGGAACTTCCACGGGACGTACTGTACGTGAAATGGCGCAAATGGTGCTTTTAATCACTACCCGCTAAGGTTAGGAGGGGTTAGGCGCCCCAAAGTGGTTCGTTGCCTCGCTCGAACACGGATCGATCCGATCCGGGGCGCCCACCCATCACCATTTACTGCATGCACTACATCACCGCGGTCAATTGACATGACAAGTGCATGTTTATAGTTTCACTTTCTCAACAGAAGGACTGTTATGATTATGTTGTTGATGTGATGAATGATTTCTGTCCCCCCACCACCCTACTTTTCCTTTCAACGTGTTTTTTTACAAATTTAAAACAATTTTTTTTGGTGTGCATCCAATTCTCCACGTATGTGATGTGATATGATAACCCCTCCTTCTCCCTCCCCTTCATTCCCTCCTCACCTCGGCGTTCGCTTCTTTCTGATGGATCACCCCGGTGGCTGTGAAAAAGACCGGGACTACTGTACAGGCAAGACGGACGTCTGTGACCTGTCACAGGTACCCCTCCCCAGGCCCTTCCACCAGGGCCCTCAGGGCGGCGAACCGGTCTTGAGAATTGCCGAGCCCGTCGGAGTGAAGTGTAGTTTACGGACGAACGGTCCTAGCAGGGCCCGGGCCACCGTGACAAAAGGCCGCACTTGTCTGTACCTCTGCCGTCGGAGAAGCACCACTTCACCGGCTTCACCCCTCAATCACCCATAGCGTACGTGGGTCCAGATGTTTATGTATGTGTTGTGATAACATGTGTTGTCATTGTGGTGCATCCGCAGTCATCTGCGGAGTAACGATATGAATTACGAAAAGAGGGTTGTGGGAAGTAAAGCAGGAATAGGGGTAGCCCTGCAGCTTTTAAATGCGACTTTTTGCAACCAAAAAAAAAAGGCATTTTTTACGAATTTAATAAATGTTCTTGTACTGGTACTACGATAAAGTATTTGCTCACTACGAACGGCTTTTTTGGGGGGCTCTGGGCGCCTCCCTTCCCTAACAAATCCTTCTTTTTGGTGCGAGATAAATACCACCAGGGTAATAGATACATAGATATGCGAACGCAAAAGGGTGCGTGGGCGCGTGCTGGCTTGCAAAGAATGAGGGGAGGTGAGGAAGTGATTTTGATTGCAAGTTTTTGATTGTCGTTGGCTGCAAAAAGAGGTAAAAATGGCAGAGTACCGGCTGAGAGGTGCTGTGGAAAGATGAAGACGAAGGCAAGAAGGCGGGAGAGATGATGGCGGGTTTGGTTGGCCTAAATGTTGATGGAAGTGAAAAGAAGATAATTGGTGTGAATGGAAGACGAGGATCGGGTAATATGATGTGACAAATTGCAGGAGGGGCATTCCGGTGGAAGATGGGCGTTGACGACGGCATGAAGGGGTGAATGAAACAAAACACAAATGCAGGCAGAAATGCGGGCAAAGGCAACTCGGTCCGAATCGGTCATCATCATGATCATCGACGTGCCCCGTGAACAGGCGGTCTTCTCGATCTCGTAATCCGCTACGCCCTCGACCGTATCCGTATTCACGGTCTGCGACCCAGCCATCGAGTTCGTCCACACGGCGACGTCCTCGTCTTTCCTCGTTGCCCGAAGTCCATTCGTGTGAGCGAGAACGAGAGCGGGAGCGGGATGGCGAGCAGAGTCGTGCACGTGATGGTGAGCAGGTTCACGGCGTCGACCACGATACTCTTCCGAGTTTGGCGTGTGAAGGGAACACTGCAAGGCGATGCGCCAGCACGGCATGTGTGCTGTCGAGAGCGGGGCGAGCAAGACGAGGGTTCGTCGGGAGGGCCGTCCACGGGCCGTGTCGACCGAAGACCGCGGAGGTGAATGGTGGGCGAAGACTTTGCATGTGGCGCCCCGAGGGTGAGAAGTGAAAAGTACGCAGGGAGAGAAGCACGGTTTCGCTTTCTGGAAGTGACGGTAGCCTCCGTAGCGTCCGAAGTTACCAAGGGCGCTGGAGGGGGCAGAGGAGTACCATATGAACTCCGGCGGTGATGGCGCGAAGAGGAAGTCGGGCCCGATATGTCTGAGTCTTCTTCCGCGGAGTTTGTACTGTGACCTGTACTGCTGTGGGTCGTGCTTGAAGACGAGTGACGATGAAGAAGAGGGATGGTCGATGGGTATTTGTGCTGCTGGGGCGGCGGCATAGGACAAGGCATCATGGGAGCGTAGTGGGTCCTCTGAAGTATGAATGGAAAGCATCTCGCCCTCATCCTCGTCTTCATACCAGATTGGATAGGTTGGCGGGTAGGTGGACTTGGCAGAGAGAGACATGCCAAGGGAGAGCGATGTAGGCTCCTGTGCGGGTCCGGCCATCATGGGAGGAAGACTGGGGGAAGGCCAGGCAGAAGATGCAGTGGAGAGGGAAGGAGAGGAATCGTCCAGTGCCTGGCATGCGTCGGAGCAGTATATACGGCTGTGGAAGGACGTAATGAGATCAGACAAAGGGATCATGTGAAGGAGGAAAGGTCCAGGGACTGATATTTACTTGTCGACAGGCATGGGCTTGCCGCATTGAAGACAGCAGTCCTCGTCAAACATGGTGGGGGAGGCGGCTAGAAGGAAAAGGTAGTTGGCGGGAGACAAGAGAAGGGAGAGGCAGAGGGAGGGCTTTAAATGAGCGCATGACAACGCCCCGCCACGAAAACCAATAAAAGTTAATGATGACTCGTCACACTCCTTCTCACGTTCGTCGCCTTTTCGGCATAGTCGCAATCCGCCCATTCAACTGCACGTTCTCTGTCCGCTCTTTTGTAAATCCACCCCATCTCTTTTTTTTACCCCCTTTCACAGCCTCCTCCATTCCCCATCACACGTCCTTTTCGGCTTAACATTCCCCTTTTCCCCGACTTTCTACCACCTGCCCCCTTCGTGCTTGATTCCCGCGCTTGCCCATCCCCTCCCCTGCCTGTCCTCTAAACCGCTTCTGTCCATCCCATTCGCCCGGCTTCTGGCGCCGCGTCACGCCATTGCACCGTCAACGAGACAAGATCTCTCGTCAGCTGCCGATCTACCTTATTCAGCCCCCCTTCCCCTCCCCAACCGGCCATTCCTACTGCGGCGTCATCGCCCTCAATCTAATCAGAGGGCAAGTTGTCCCGCTTTCACGACAGGCAGGCTTGATTGCCTTATTGTCCCCGCCAATGTACATAGAGAGAACCTTTGGCTACCCCGCTCGTTAGGCATATATAACGCATACCTTTTCGAGCATCCGCTCTACCCGTGACCAACCTAAGGAACAAAATTGACTGAAAGCCGCCAAGCTTGTAGCTTGTTGCTTTAGTTGGCGCTTATCTTGCATTAGTCCGAGATCAGTTCGGATCGAACTGGATCTGCGAATCGATGTGAATCGCCCCAACAGTCGTGGCAACAGTCCGCAGCAACTCGAGCCCCACTGGTGTTTGGTTGGCTCCCACCATTTACTCCTATTGTACATGATACAGCACAGAGCGCCATGTGGCCTCGTCTGGTTTGGATACATTCCGTAACGACACGGGTGGGAACCCTCTCACTTCCATCGCTGTGATGACGTGCGATTCACTTTGTGCATTATGCCGTGACCCAAAACGAAAATGGCGGCATGTACTGTAGTGCTCGACTGGTCTGATCACTTTGCCAACCGAGCTATGATGCGCAATATTGCACACAGCTGATCATGCACATGCGAGGGTCAGGTGCGCAAACCTATCTCGCCCTCGCCCGCGTGCGTCGGAACCTGAAATGATTCGCCCAATAAAGTCAAAATAATCGTCATTTGTTTCCTCTCCGCTCCTCAAAATCCAATTTCCCCACATGCTGCTCGGCATTTCATTGCAGTTAAGTTGGCTGCTCGAGTCCATCAGAAATTCCCAGGTAAGCCCTTCCGGAGAAGATTTCCGAGACACGTGAGTTTCCTCGTCATACCAGATGCAAGTGGAGTGCCAACTAGAGACCGTCCCCCTGAGCACTGGACGTCTCACATAGAACCAGTCGCTATCATTATAACTCAGACACCGCTCATAGAAACCGGCATCGTATTTGCAACTTTGCGCACCCTCATGGATCGGAATCCTTATCATGCCAGGTACCGAAGCTCCCCCGCACTGGCAACCAATATAAAAATACCAAACAATGCATTCCCAGAACCAGAAAAAAGAAAGAGTGTAATTGACGGCAGCTATTGTGTATTTCCTTTGTTCGCTCCTCTGACGTATCATACTCCTTCATATGAGAACGTGGGTTACTGGTACTCAATGGCATGTGCAGGTTGCCACGTCAGCCGTCTGGCCAAAGGGGCAGGTACCAGCTACGAATGAAGAATAAATGATCAGCGAACCGATCCACAATCGTCGACACTTCTTCCCCAAACGAATATTTACTCACGTGAGCCAAACGCTACCACACCAGTGCTCGGAGACCCGAACAGGCCAGGATCGACTCCGTCGAGCTGCCCATTGACGAGACCGTTCAGCTCGGGGTTCCGAGGTGCGTTTTCGCAGAAAAGAGTCGACGGCACGACGCCGTTGATGTTGAGCGCGTTGCGCGGATGCTTGCGGTACGCGACCGCGTTGTCGATCAAGGCCTGCTCGTTGTTAATCCCGGGAAGCTTGGCAAAGTCCACCATCGCATCTGCGTTGTTCTGTTGCGCGCACGCATCCGCATTCGCGAGGAGCGCATTGATCCCGTTGATCCCTGCTAGTACCACGCAGGGGTCGTTGTTCGGGTCCCGTGGTCCGCCGCTCGCTATGCATAGGTCTTGCCAGCTTTGGGCTACCTGGCCTAGGTCGGTCTGCGCAATTCGTTTCAGGAGAGGGTTGGTGGCGCGAGTGGATTGAGAGCGCTTTTGCTTGGCTTCGCAGGCTGGCGGGGCTGTCGCGCTAATGGGCGGATCCAAGCGTCAGCTCGGTCTCTGTGTGTGGCCCTAGGAAAGAAAAACCAGATACGACATACCGAGCCTCAATCTCCCGCTTTCCGACGAGACCTCCTGTGGCACCAGTGTTTGCGATGCGTGCCTCTGCGTCTTGCTGGGTATCACACGTAATGCTGTGTCGCCATTTCAGATATGTTAGCCAAAGGCGATAGAATCCCTCCAGAAGGGAGGGGAACAAAACAAGTTTCTGTGCGTACCTCGTTCCGGGTTTGTTCACGAGTGGCAGCGCGACGCACTGCAGCGTAGACGCACACGGTGCGAGGACAAACTTTCCACTGACACACTGCGCGAGTTGGCCCTGCACGCACGCCTGTTCGCCGGAGGAGCACGACGAGCTCGCCGTCAGGCTCTGGAACTTTCGATTCAGCGCCTGCGCTTCTTGGCCATTTTGTAGCGTGAATGGAGCCGCGCTGCCACCCCGACGCTGGAGTTGACCGTTGTAATCCATGGCCAAGGGACTGGCAGAAACCGCCGCGACCAGCGTGACGGACACCGAGAATGCGACTTGTGAGAAAAGCATGTTTGTCTTATCGAGGGAAGTTGAGGTTGAGTAAAAAGGACCGGAGGAGTACTACCGATGCGACCCTGCGCACGGTATGTGTGGAAGATAAAGAGAGGGAAATGGAAAGGACTCGGAGGAGTAGCTGGACTGCAGAGAACCCGGAAACGCGGGATTTTTGTAGGTTTTATACGCTTCATAATGCCTACTGTGGTAGATGTCAGCTTGTCGAATAGAATGATTCCGGAGTGCTTGTAGTGGAGTCCCGGGTGTGGCTGTGGCAGTGTATTGCTTTCCGGACACAGGAGTCGGGAGTTCTGCACATCCGGGATTAGATGACCTCTTATGTAAGCCAGCTGTTTCTGCCTCCCACCGTTTTTCTCTGAAGACTCGTCTGTGGGACTAACCCACCCACCTGAATCAAGTCGATAGTTGTTGGGTTCCCCGTCGAATGTGGCTTGTCGGCTTGTTTTGGACGACCAATGGCCATAAATGCGTTTGTTTGTTTTCGCCGCGATGACACCCGTGGCCTGCCACTGGTGTCACTGGAGACGATGTTGCATTGTGCCGTAAACCGTCGACGACGTCATAGAGACGAGAACCCACACCCGTTCTGAAATCACCGCCCGGTTCATCTCGTTAGGTCTCTCTCCCTATTCTTAGATGAAACTTACGCGATCGATCATCACGTACCACAGCGAGCGCAATATGCCAATGGCAGTTTCGTCTAGATAGGTTATCTGTACGTGGCATGGCACGTGCGCCGAATCGGGCTCGTAGGGTAAAGAATCGGTCATTTGCGCCACCATAAATGAGCGTCCATAACCGAGAAAGTGTGTGGATGGATGCAACGTAAAATACCGTAATCCGACTCAGTCCAGTGACAAACACAGAATCAAAGAAAAATACATGACACCCCAACGATAAGGGGTCCGTCCCATCGGCATTCTCGGTCCCAATCAAGTGTGATCATACAGTATGATACGGCACGGCACGACAAATTGCAGGCTCAAGCAACGCATGAACGCAACACGAAGCGCCGCTCTATCACCCCTCGCCGGCCTTTTGGATGGACAATTCGTGGTTCCGTTTTTTCACGCCACGTTTTCGCTCATGTCGTGAAGAGGTTGACCACGCGCTTGCATTCGCAACGTGCAAACGCGACATCGACACCCGCTTTTGTCCCGCACCCCCCCTGCCCTGCCAAGCGTCCCGCTGCGGAACCGGAGTCGAACTTGCAGTATCATCGCCTCGTCCATGACCCACACCCAGAACAGTGCAAGCAACCCGACGATGATGAATGCGGGAAATGGAAAGGGGGTGGTGGGACTGGGGCCGTCGCCGATGATGGAAATGATCGCGTCGTCGTCGTCGTTGGAGGGGGATGCGGGTACCCCAATGTAGGGGTGCTGTTCTGCGGGTTGCTGTTACTGTCAAGAGCATACAGGTTGTGAGTCTGTGGCGGATGGAGAGCGGCGGTGGTGGAAGGAAGGAGGAGATCGGATTTATTGCGCTGTTGCCTGCAGTCTGGCTTTCCAGAATCGCCGTTGCTGCATCTACTGATAGAACGCGCATGCACGTTGTCTTGTCAGTTGACGATATGATGATGACGATGACGATGACGATGGAGGTGGCAGCTAGGCAAAGGGGTAATAGTGCTCACATAGCGTAGGTGAGGAGCACGAGGAAAAGGGGCACGAGGCTTCCGCCCGCAAACTGCATGCAACTATATGTTGGGCTGGATGAGGCGCGAGCCGTGCTGCGTGAGTGATACGTAACACAAATAATGGCCGTGGATCTGGGTGAGAATTCGTGAGGCGTCAGTTCGCGCTCACGAAATCGGTCCGACAGAATGTATTCGCAGGGGTACGAAGGAATGGAGAATCGAGTCTTAAAGTTGGAGCCTTACAATGGAGCCTTACAGTCAGGTCCAGCTGGCCAGTGCGATAGGGGGAAGAGGCGCGCCAAGGGACGGCTTTCATACCCCCTTCATTCCAAGTCGGTGAGTTTCCATGCTTCGGTGGCAACCGCCGCAGAGATGGAGAGTACGTGCCTAACATTCATCACAACAGTCAGCTGATTTAGAGACAGGTGTCATGCCAAGGTTGAGCAAAGAGAATTGCTACGCTTATGGCATTATTCGCGGCTAACATATACCAAGTCAAGATGGAAATACTCTCAAAGGCAGAGGGCGGATCGGTTTATATTGCACACTTGAAACTGAAGGAGCGACACGATAATCACTGGGAAGCCTTGTAAGGCACAAACGCGGCGCAGACTCGTTCGTGGATGCGTTGTTCCCAATGAATGAGATTGACTCGACGGGCCACCTCTATCCGCAAGTCGTCGTTCGCGTGCAGGAGGACGTGGAGATAGGCAAAAGCGGCCGCATCGAGCGCCGTGGGCCCACTTGGCCCCGCCCCAATATCAGCGGGTGGAAAGTACAGTCACATTGATCGTACGTACGGTGATCCGAGAAACCATTCATGTTGGCCTAGGCACTCGGAGAGCGCGGCGATTGCATCGCGGTATCGTGCGTTGATAGCATTTGGTGAAAGACGCGCACCGTAAGGGGGTAAAGGAGACGCGAAGCCAGAAAGCGGAGCTGGTGGCGGCGTGATGATGGATTCGACGGGCCGTTGAGCGGTGGTTGGGGGTAGCTGGAGGACGTTGTGATAGAAGAAGGATGGCAGGGGTTGGGCCATCGCCTATAATATGCCGTATTGTCCATGAAGCATGAGTGTGCGTGTTAGAGAAGAGAAGACTTACGAGGGCTGCGTGGACGTCGCCTTCGAGCAGTGCAATCCACGCGTGGCTTTCATCTCTAGAATCGACGTCGTTGTAACCTTCTAAATCATCGAGCGCTCCAACTTTTTCGTCTATCCACGTCGGGATGTCCTGTGCCGCGAGTAATTCACCGTCCAGATCGTTCGTTCGTTCGGAGGGTGTTTGCAGGTTCGGCAGACGCCCATTTAGTGCACCGTCCTGCGACACGTCCCATCTAACGGAGACGTTTCGAAGCCCTCTGAGTGCAATGTGCGCCTGCCATTTGAGGCACTCTACGTCTGCGCTGAGAACACTTTCCTTGCCCGGTACAGAGGGAAATGGTGGATGAACCCAGAGTAGTGGGTCGAAAATAGGAACTTTTGCAAGCTTCGACGGGGGATAGGTCTTCAACGGAAAGTAGGAAAAGAGCTTTGCCAACGGCAGTGGGACTGTCAGCAGAGGGTGCGCTGTGGCCATTGGCATAAAGAGGCAGGTTACATAATCTCCGCGAGGGAACTGAACCTGCCGCTGCCTCCACGACGACCAAGACGGCATCTCGCCCTAGGACTGGCTGGTTTATCCACAGGGACGACTGGACAACGTTTTTGTCTACGCTAGCCTGCTCAGCTAACACGAAATACGAAGAAACAACTCTCTTACCAACTACACCCGCCCATGTCCGATTACACCTCAAGTCCATCGCGTCCAGCTAGCCCTCTCGTACCATCTCCTGACCCTCTTACTGCGCAGCCACACGCGTATCGGTTTAATTGGGACCATGCGACACGTCTCCCCGGTCCAGGCAGCGTTTCCGAGACTACAGAGGCGCGCGGCGACTACTTTTCTTTGACTCCGAGAGTAGACATATACGGAGCGTCATCATCCAGTCTCACCGCACAACTGGGCACAGTTCCGTCGCAGTGGAGTAGCGCGAAGCATGGTTTCCATGGTACGTTTGCTTTATGTTGTCATTTGATGTACTTGCGGACCCGATTCCCTGGGAACCCCCATCCCACCACCTCACAGCTATCTCCACCGTCGTCAACAACCCTCACAAGAAATCCGCGCCACCAAAGGCCCATGCTACTGTTCCTTCTACGCCACGCGTGGAACTTCCTCGTGTCCGTCGGAAAGACTTCGATCCTTACCTCCGGGCCATTGGACCGGAGTGGGAGGCTCTCCAACACAATGCGGAGCTTGGCCATTCTGAATCTATGCGGCTTGAGGAGTCCTCCATACCTGACCTCTTTGACCAGTCTGATTCTCGACGTACACCACTTCCTCCCAAATTACTCCCACCACTGTCATCCGTTCCGGACATTTACTTCAAACACGACTTTGACCTGGGAAACCCCCGCACGTTCGACGCGGTAGCCGAAGTACCGCCCTCCTCGACTTCTCGTCCGACGTCCCCAACTGCAACTTTAGACCCGTCAACATTGGCCCACTCCCTTCCCCTCCTCGAAAAGCTTTCCCACCACGCCGACACGGTAGAACAGCACCTCGTACACGAGATCGCGCGTCGCGCGACACCCTTCTTCGCCGCCCTTTCCAACCTTCAAGATCTTCAGGCGGAGTCCGCGCGCTGCCTCTCACGCGTGCAGGCTTTGCGTGCTCAGCTGGGCGACGTTAGCGAAATGGGCGCGCGCCGCGGGCTGCAAGGCGTACAACGCGAGGTACGGCTCGCCCATCTAAAGGACGTGCAATTGGGCGTCCGTGCGGTCCGCGGTGTCATCGAGACTGTTGGTGTCGTGCGTGGACTTGTCGATAACGGACAGTGGGGCGCGGCCTTGACGGCGTCGATGAACTACGGGCGATGTGGGACGGTAAGACCGAGTCGGCACCAGTACCAGCGCCACCGTCCCCGCCTTCACTGCAGGGCTCGCTGTTGCCATCTGTTGCAGAGGAGGGGCACCTGGAGGATGAAAAAGCGCCAGCGCGGCGGACAGAGGAACTTGTTTCACCACCGGCAGCGCTAGAGATATCATTGTCGAAGCTCAAAGCGTTCGCTGCGCTACCGAGCCAGTTGCACACCCTCACTCAAGAGATCACATCGTCGCTCACTTCAGATCTTGTCGCTACCCTGAAGGTCGACCTTCTCGAACGGATACACAAGAACGATTTAGACGCCGGTGACAAGACCGACGTGTGTGATAGACTGCGCCCTTTGATACAAGGCTCGTAAGGACTAAGAATTTAAGGGAGAGCATCGCAGAGTGGAGAGGCGTCGTGCTTGGTGAAGTGAATGGGATAACGCGGCAGGTGTGCCTTTTGTTGTTGGACCTGGCGTGGACTGAGACTTTTCACATCGTAGTTTATACCCTCATTTGACCCCGGAGAGGACCCTCAGAAGGAGTCTACTAATGCAAGGTTAGTTATTCGAATGCGCCATGTATGCCTCAGTTCATTGCGATCTCTAGCTGGATAAGTTCGTTGCGCTCAATGACCCACCAAGAGTTCAGGGCTCTCCTTCGTTCAATTCTACAGGGCTTTCTGAAATGCATTGAGGGCCTTCAAGCTCTGAACAACAACATCACTCTGGTCATCGGGGTACCCGGTTCGTTGTCATGGCATAGACTGCGACCGATTGTTGATTCCTGTTCCTAAAGACCACCAGGGCTACCAGCTGAACTCACAGCGATACATGATTCTCTATTTGACACCCTTTTTTCTGCTGCGGAGTCTGCGAACGTGTTGACGTCCAAAGTCCTCTCTGCGCGAGCGGAGCAACACGTCAAGCTAGATTTACGCGAGTTCGTCGAGATTTTCAATGAGTGTTGGAGCTTTGTCGTGCGCTGTGAGGTCACTTGCAAACGAATGATTGTCGGCCTTCGTGGCGTAGTCGTCAGCCAGGTATGGGTGTAAACGGAGTCTCCAAAAGGGGCCCAGACTGATCCACTTGGATAGGCCAAGTCATTCCTGCAGGCATTCCACCAATCGCGTATCAATCAATCTGCCAAGCTAGTTGAAGATGAGCAGTGGAGCCAAGCCGACATCCCAGCTTCCCTGCAGCGGACCGTCAACCTTATCCTGGATGCAGCGGTGCATGACCCATACGACTTCATACTTGTAATTGAGACCGCTATCGCTGCACCGACGTCGCCGCTTACCGTACCTTCTTCACTACGGCTACCGTCATCACCTTTACTAGCGCCTGGCTCGGACAGCAGACCATCCTCGCCTCGACCATCTTCGCCCCGACCGACCTCACCTCGACCGTCTTCCCCGCGCGTGCGAACGAACGGAGTCTCCTCTCCCCCGCCGACCAGAAAATATCTTCGCATCGAGGAGCGGAGCCACTTTGCCGTATCTGCCACCCAGGATACATTACTCCTCCTTGTCGACTACCTCAAAGTTATCGTGAACCTTAGCCTCCTTACCACGGACACGATGTCGCGTATCATCGAGTTTCTCAAAGCTTTCAACTCTCGGACGTGTCAAGTCGTACTCGGTGCTGGCGCGATGCGCTCTGCAGGCCTGAAAAATATTACCGCTAAGCACCTGGCACTCGCTTCGCAGTCTCTCTCGATCGTGATCGCCCTCATCCCGTATATCCGCGAAACATTCCGGCGCCACCTCTCCCCGAAGCAGGCTGTCATGCTTGTCGAGTTTGACAAGCTTAAGCGTGACTACCAGGAGCACCAGAACGAAATTCACGCCAAGTTAATTGCGATCATGGGCGACCGTATTACGGCGCATATCAAGAGCCTCAATGCAATCAGATGGGACCTACCCTCGGTGAAGCCGGGGGTCAACGACTACATGGAGCTGCTGGTTAAGGAAACTGTTACGTTACACAAGGTGCTATCACGCTACCTTGCCAGTGCGGTGGTAGAAGTACGTGTCCAAATCGATCCGGCGCTCTCATGGTGTTTACCGATTTCGTTATACAGTACGTAATGTCGGAGGTCTTTGCCACGATCAATCACAGGCTTTCCGAGGAGTACACCAGGATCGAGCTCCCAACCTTAGACGCAAAGGAACGGTGCGTTCACTCTCATCATACATGAGCCTACCCGATTGCTGCGCCCGCTCACAGTTGCCATGCCTCCCCGACCGCAGACTGCTCACGGACGCGCGCTATCTACATGAGAAGTTCTCAGTTCTAAAAGCCCCAGGCACGCCCACCGCTGTCCTAGAGACGCTTGTCGCGGACAAACGGGTCGCCAACGCGCCCATATCTCCACGACCGACGACGCCAACGCCAATGCCGGCACCATCATCACCGCTATCTCTGCCGCCAAGCAACATCCCACTAGGCTCTCCGCGTTCACCCGTGCAGATGCCACCAAAGCGAGCCTCGCTCTTCTCGAATGAGCGTCTCAAGGGCATGCTCTCGCGTGGTACCACGCAACCGCCGCCTCCGCTCCCGCCTCCCGTCTCGATACCTGCAACCACACCTACGCCTATACTGACACAGGAAAAGCAAGATGGATACAAACAGGTCGCAGTACTTTTATCGCCAACGCCGCTTCCGGCAGAGAAGCAGCGCGACTTGCCAACGACGCCGATATCGGTGCCTATTCAGAGCACGCCGTCGCCTATGCCTGTACAGGAGGAGGAAGAAGAACAACAGGAGTTTGCGGCTGAGGCATCGAATGCGGTTCCGTCGACGTTGATGCTGACGCTGACGAGTCGGAACGCTTTTCTAGGCGGGTGGATGAGAGGGCAAATGGCGGTGTGGTCGCTGAGAACAGTGAGAAGGCGCCGCCTACGCCTGCAAAGGACGGTGGTGCCGCGAGAAGCGTCCAGGCGGCTGTGCCTGTGCTCGCTTCTGAGGGTACGAGCGGATCTGCGATGTAGGGACTTTTGTATCATTTACTCTACTGGAGTGGAGCTTCTCACTGTGTGATTTTTCATTTTTGCGTGCTGCCTCACCCGAAGTCTGCGTGTTGTGCGGCAACTTGAAGAACCAGCAGGGCGCTCGAGTGAATGGTCCGTGGACTTGAATGTGCCTTCTGTGGCCTATCGTTGTGTTGGACATGAGCCAAGTCCAGCATCCCAACAAGTATTGGGGTACTCACTGGATACATGCGTTGTATTGTATACCCCATGATGCACGGTATCATACCAGGTTTCGTCGATGAGTTTGCCGTCGCCATCGGATGAACTCGCAAATGGGAGAGGTTTCAAACAGTACTGGATTCAGAGGGAGTATATACAAGACATGTCTCCAGTGAGAAATTTGCAAATGTACTAGCCTGGACACCGCTTCGCTGGTGTAGAAAATGAAAGCCCTGATCTCGACTATTCCCGCCAAATCATGTGAGATTGGATCCATCAAAGCTTCTCATAATTTATGTTCCGTTATCCTTGCCTTGCCATAGCTTGTATTTCTTCAAAAAGAGAGCCAAGTTCCTTTATTTTCATAGTCGCACCTGTCAAAACGTACGACCCTTCTTGTGCGACGCCATCACTGTCCGCGCCTGAATCAAAGTCTGCTCAGATCTTGAGGTTCTACGTCCACAGGGTGGCCCACCCGATTCCGCTCATCGACGAACGCTCTAAGCGCCTCTGATGCACCAGCCAACACGCGTTCATCATCCCCATGCAGCAACACAATCATACGCAATTCCGGAAGGAGTAGCTCCTGTTCCAGCCCATCCATGGCATGCAGCTCCGGAGGTCGTAGCGCGCGCTCGAGATCGGCCGCTAGGGCAACGTGAACGCGCAGCTTGCGCGTTTGTCGGAACGGGGCAAGGAGCGTACGCCATAGGGAAGGGTCGATGACCTCTTCTCCGCGCCATTCTTCCGATAACTCGCCCTGGTGGAACCCGAGCATGAACTCTTCGACGGATAAGAGGAGGTGCGCTCCCGCGCCGGGACCGGTGTTGCCGGACAGGCCGCTGCAAATCTGCGCCATGGCGGATACCTGAAAGTCGAGGCGGCCGCAGGATACGCTGAGTGACATGTCAGGGGATTGTGATTGTGGCTCGCTCGGTTGTAGCCCCGCAGACGCGGTGAATAGTAAAATGTGTGCGGACGTCTGGGCAAAGTCGATGCGGGCACTTGTGGGCCGGAACATATCTAGATCGCTAATGAATGTGCAGGTGCGTGGAAGTCTCAGGGTGAGCTGGTTAAAGAGCGTGATATCGATATCTTGTAAGAGAGGGGCACGGACTCGCGCGAGAAGAGATTCTAAATAGGCGGAGGCGCCTCGATAAACGAGTTGCGTGAGAGAAGGGAGCTCGATGCGAGCCTGAGATGTTCGACCGGACGGAAGAAAACGCACGCTCCCGAGATCTGGACGAGGAACTGCGGAAAGGAGGCCGATGGATAGAGTTTGGAGATGTGGCATAGAGCGTATGTGCGCAATGAGACTTTCGGGTGAGAAATACGCCGAGCTGGGAACGCGCTCGAGGACGAGAGACGCGAGACCTGTCGTAGACGGTAATAACGGATGGAGAGTTCCCAGAGAGACACCAGTGAGTATCAAGTGTTGCAATTGTGGTGCGTTGCCATCGAGGAAGCTTTTCGGAAGGACAAATTCTGTAGACTGAGAGTGAAGGATGAGGTGTTGGAGCCTAGGTGCGGCCTCGAGCATGGCCGTAGTCATCTCTGCTAACGTCGATTGAGGCGCGCTCAGCATGATTTCGTTCACGCGTGAGAGATGCTGCAGTGCAAAGAGCAGACTTTCCTCTTCCGCAGGTGTCCACGTCTTGACAAGGCGAGGTCCGTAATCCAAGACGAGCGGGAAAGCTGGGGAGTGATTAATCATGTCCCTGACGGGCGTGCCAAACGTGCAGCGAAGCTGGAGGTTAAGTCGAAGTGAGGAGGCGAAAACGAGTCGCCGCCACCTTCGAGAAGTGTGTGCAAGCTTGTACCATCCTTCCGAACGTGCCCAATCTCCCGCGCTGACTGTTCGATAGTGATCGAAGACCTCGAGAAGAACGTCGTCGGGTAGGGTGTCTATCGACGTAAGTGAGAAGTATTTGGAGAATGCTTGTAGAAAGACGTCAGATTGATGTGAGCGTCGCAAATACCAGTGGGCACCTACTTTGACGACTCTGGACGATTGAGTATTTCTTCCGAGGTGCCATGTAATTCTCTCTAGGAGTCATACGAGGAGAAACACCGCTCAAAGGATAAATACGGGATTCAGTAACGGAGAGTGAGCATGTGTTTTTTTGCCGGACCGACAGACACAAACAACGTTCTCGGTCTCCGCACTCGAGGCGAGCCCTTGGCCGTATTCTCCCAATGGATGCTATTCGAATACCCAAGGTATACTCTCCTCGATTCACACTACTGTCAGCCCCAAAGCCCTGACTTGGGTCTTCGAGGTCCCGAACGTGTTATGCAGCAAGGCTGGCAGAACATCATCAGGAACACTACATCTCACCGCTCATCATCTCATCTTCTCCTACACGGATGTTTCCCAATCCGAGATGTGGGCGAGTCCAGTCCCTCACATATCACCCACACACTCAACTCTGACCATTCTCCACATAGGTTGCGTACCCACTCATTAATCTCGTCACCCGACTGCCTCAAACTCTAAGTGGGCAATGTCCTATATCCTTCCGGTGTCGCACATTCGAAACGTTTTCGCTATCCTTCGAGCGAGATACGGATGCCGCCGACGTATTTGAAAGCGTAAAGGAGTTGACTGTAGCAAGTACGTACTCTTGTTCGTCCCAGCTGCACAACTGCCCATATACGATAGACTCTGTGACGCAGCTGTACGCTTTCTGCTACACACCCTCCCCGCCCCTATCTGTCTCAGACGGCTGGAATTTGTACTCCCCCGCGAAGAGTTTGGTCGCATGGGCGTCGGGACGCGCTCCAAGTCGTGGCGCTTCACCGATATCAACAAGGACTACGCTGTACGTTTACTCTTTCCTGTACAGCCAGCGATGTTTATCTGCAACGCTAGTGCATCTTCATCCTATAGTTCTGTTCAACATATCCCTCACGTCTTGTCGTGCCCACAAAAATTAGCGATTCGACATTGCAGTACGGAGTCAAGTACCGCAGCAAGGGCCGCATACCAACCCTTACGTACTTGCACTGGGCAAACTTCGTGAGCCCTTCTGTGTTTCCCAAATTCCCGTGTGCTGATCTTTACCTATCCCTATAAACAGGGGAGTATCACCCGGTCTAGTCAGCCGATGGTGGGCCTGACCAATGCCCGATCAATACAAGACGAAAAGCTTGTCGAGGCGACGTTTAATTCACATGTTGCGCCAGAGTCGCGCGTCTCTCAGCCTGTTTTCGGCGCGACGGCCACAACTTGATCATCGACGCGCGCCCACAACCAACGCAGTTGCTAACACCGCCAAGGGCGCGGGCACGGAGAACATGGATTATTATAAAGACTGCAAGAAGGCCTACCTGGGAATCGATAATATTCACTCGATGCGCGACTCTCTCAACAAGGTGGTTGAGGTGCTCAGCGAATCAGAAGCTCTCGCAGCAAGCGTATCGGGCGACATCCCTGGAATGAGCGCTTCCGTTATCCCCGTCGACCGACAGGCGTTGCGCCGATCTGGTTGGTTGCGACATCAAGCCGCGATTCTGGAGGGTACATTGCTCATAGTGCGGAATATACACGTCAATCATTCGCATGTTCTCATCCATTGCTCGGATGGGTGGGACCGTACAGCACAGCTGTCCGCCGTGTCCCAACTCTGCCTGGATCCCTATTATCGGACGACGCGGGGCTTTCAAGTACTGGTCGAGAAGGATTTTATCAGCTTTGGACACAGATTTCTGGATAGGTGTGGTCACCTATCGAGCGAGAAGTTCTTCTTGACTCCAGTGGACGGAGCTGGTGGCTCAGACGTCGCCCAGGCACTTTTTGCGAGCGTGCAGAACCGGTTTTCCGGGAACCATCATCTCAGAGAGACCAGCCCGGTGTTCCACCAATTCCTAGAGGCTGTGCGGAACATCCAGCGACAGTTCCCCGCACGTTTCGAATTCAACGAGCTCTTCCTTCGCGACCTTCATACACACTTGTATTCATGTCAGTTCGGTACCTTCCTCTTCAGCTCCGAGCGCGAGCGCCGGGAAGGTGTGGCGGGGGCCGTATCCGTCTGGGATTACATGAACTCGCCACCACAACCAGAGAAGTACACCAATTCGGACTACAACCCGGCGTTGGATGACCCTAGTAGCCGCTCACCGACGGCGGACCAGGGTGTACTCTTCCCGAATCCGAAAGACGTGCGCTTTTGGCACGAGCTGTATGGTCGTGGCGATGAGGAGATGAACGGGCGCTACGCCGCAATGCCTGCACCGCTGTCCACCTATCCATTGTCGAGAACCTCGAAGAGGACCCAGACCTGCCTGAAACCACTGTCTCCCTGTCAACGCCTATTCAACTTCCACAGCAACAACACCCTTTTACGCCATCTCCGGCGTCATCTCCGGCGCTTACTCCGACGCTCGCTCCCGTGCGAGTACCCAGTCCGCTGGCACCAGTATCAGGATTGCGTCCCATGCGCTCGACATCTTCGGATCTGTTCGGCTCCGCTGGAGGAGGCATGCGCTCGGTGTGGGACCGACTTTCGTCTGGCGCGGGTGCGGCGCTCTCGGCCGTGCAGGATGCATATGGCAACACGCGTGATGTGCGAACGCAGGATGCTGGCAATGGTGGCGGTCCCCTTGGGGAGCTACAGGACTGGAGAGCCCCGTCGCCCCGCAGAGCCTCGCCGTCAGTGAACGCAGCCTCCACACCGACGCTGTCACGATTCGAACCACCGCGCGTAACGCAGGCTGTCAGAGCCAGCACGTTCTCGAGTGTCTCGGGGGTACGGTAGTGAACCCCTGGGCGGCGACGACGCATTCTTCCTTGCCTTCTTCCTCCGTCTCTACCTCGCCTCGCGGTGTGGCTGGTGGAGTGGTGTGCCCTCTGTGCTTGTGATAATCCGTGGAACACTGCGCGCACACAAGCACGTCCGGCGCACGCCTGCCGCTGGAGGATGCCTTTGCGGTGGAGGAATGGCGCAGCGTTGCCCCCTCTTCTTCGGGCAGTGGATCCGCTGGACCTAGAGGCTTCCGCCTCCCACCACGGTTTGCCCGTGGATCCAAGTGTCGCGCTGCCGCCTGCGTCTTTGCGAGCGCCGGTGTCAGCGGGCCCTGCTCTTCTATAGCGCCACATACACCAGGTCTAGATGCCTCGCTTGGGTCTTCACCATCGAGCGCGTTGGTGAGGCGCCGAAGTTAGAATTGTCTGAAAGCTCAGGGGAGATGGACCCTTTAGGCGTAGGTATACGGTAGGGGCGGTGTAGAATAATAGTGTAGCCGCATAAGTGAACAACGTCCGTTCATAACAGTAGTTTGTCGCCAAATTGTCGTCAAACCATGGCATGGCATGGCATGAGAGTGGGAGAAAATGGCGTGATATAGAACGTCTTGATGACGTAACCTTAACGGGCTTTTATAAGCATATTTTCGCTTTCCTCTCTTCAGTCTCTCTTTCCTTCACCCCCTCTTTCACGCATAGACTTAGACTATTTACAAGAAAAAATGGCACCCAACGGTCCCATCCATGCTGCCCTTGCCCCTGGTCATTTCCTTTTCACCTCAGAGTCGGTCGGCGAAGGTCACCCTGGTACGTGTAACCCCCCAGATCGGCTTTTCGTTGGTCTCTAATGATACCCCAGACAAGATTTGTGACCAGGTCTCAGATGCCATAGTAAGTTGCTACAGATTTGATAATAGTAATTTGATCTCGTTGACATCTTATGTACTGCCCAGCTCGATGCCTGCCTTGAACAAGACCCCTCGTCCAAGGTCGCCTGCGAAACGGCTACCAAGACCGGCATGATCATGGTCTTTGGCGAGATTTCAACCAAGGCTCAGCTCGACTACCAAAAAGTTATCCGCAATGCCATCAAGGACATTGGCTATGACGACTCGGAGAAGGGCTTTGACTACAAAACCTGCAACATCCTCGTCGCCATTGAACAGCAGTCGCCCGACATCGCCCAGGGTCTTGACCATGGCTCTCTCGAGGATCACGGCGCGGGAGACCAGGGCATCATGTTTGGCTACGCTACCGATGAGACCCCAGAATATATGCCACTCACTATTACACTCGCCCACAAGCTCAATGCAGCATTGGCCGCGGCACGCCGGTCTGGCCTCCTGCCGTGGCTCGCCCTGATTCTAAGACCCAAGTCACGGTCGAATACAAGAAGGACGGTGGCGCGACTATTCCTCTACGTGTAGACACCGTCGTCATCTCCACACAGCACGCTGAGGAAATCTCGACGGAGGACCTCCGGAAGGAAATTCTGGAAAAGGTCATTAAGCAAGTTATACCCAAGAACCTTCTTGATGATCGTACCATCTATCATGTACGGAATGGACTAGTTTTAGCTTGTGACAAGCGGTCTAAATTTCCCCCTTCACAGATTCAACCGTCGGGACGGTTTGTCATTGGCGGACCCCAGGGTGATGCTGGCTTGACTGGTCGAAAGATCATTGTCGACACGTATGGTGGTTGGGGCGCACACGGTGGGGGTGCATTCTCAGGAAAGGATTTCTCGAAGGTTGATCGCTCGGCTGCCTATACTGCTCGGTGGATTGGTGGGTCTTCGTAGCTTGGAAGTGGGTTGCTCCATTCTGACACAGTCCTCCAGCCAAGTCCCTAGCTGCCGCTGGCCTCGCTCGCCGTGTGCTCGTTCAGCTCTCGTACGCATTGGTGTCGCCGAGCCACTGTCGATCTTCGTCGATACCTATGGCACGGGCAAGAAAAGTGACGCCGAGCTCGTCGAGATTATCCGGAAGAATTGGGACCTTCGGCCCGGTGTTATCGTGAAGCAGCTTGACTTGCAGAAGCCGATTTACCGCAAGACCGCTGCCTATGGTCACTTTGGCAACCCAGCGTACTCGTGGGAAAAACCCAAGCAACTCGTCTTGTGAGGTCTTAACACCCCCGTCACCCAGCCACCTGCTTTTCCTTCTCTCGTTGGATATTTTCCCGCGTACAGTTGATATATGGTTGGTATGGATTAGAAAGTTCATCCTTTCGCACTATTATTATCTACTTGTTCAACACATCAGCATATAACCCTTGCTCATACCCGCTCTATCCCTCCCCCCTGCACGTCTTAACCACTACTGATGCCTCTACATGCCGACCCGGATTGGCACCCGGAATGATGCATTCCCTGTATTCCTTGTATGTACGCCCAGTACATTTAGTTGCCGTGAATCGTAGGCGCGCTCAACCGCGCATTGTTTTACGGTCATGTGAGCGTGAAGTTAGGCTGTGACGGGAAGGTGTGATAACGAGCAACAAGCACGCGACAATAGTATCGATGTCGATGATGAAGCTCGATGTGATTTCACTCGTCGGTTTCGTGTCGTCCGGTTCTTTCGTTATCATTATTTCGCAGTCGCCTGTATGGTACTGTGTTAACCCTTTCCTGTGTAACACTTGCATAGGCCAGAAAGTGGCAGAAATTCTAAACACCCGTGCGAGACGCTGACACACGCTTGAGCCACAAAGGCCGACACGGACGCACCACCACGCACGATGAAGAAGAGAACGAGAGCGGCATCGTGAAATACAGAAGAGGTACCGTAGACACCGTCGATTTTAGAGGGGGGTGTGTCTGGTACGAAGATCCCGCCAGCGCCATGGACGACGCCCACAATGAATACGACTGCCGAGCGCCTCCCTGCTTGCCCTTTCACCAACAACAGACGATTCACGGGTCCCTTGATCACCTTAGAACATGCATAAGACTAGCGTGTTTGGAGAGATATCATGGAATGCATCTGTATGAGCCACGGGGACCACAGGGGCTGGGTGCATAATAGGCGCTACATAACTTACGCCTGCCTCGATGCCCACCTCAAGTTGTGAACCGCGAGGATCCATGTCACACGCCTCCGCTTGCGTAAATTACGATTCATATCCAACAACATCGATAACACTGGCAGCTACCAGGCGACCTGGGTTAGAAAAAGTGACTGATTATGCACGGCACACACGGGCTGCTCAAAGTGGTGGTTCCGCTCATACTGGGATGTGATATATGTGATACCGTAGTAGGGGGGAAGACGTAGATTGCTCCATGGGTTTGCGGCTCTGTGACGCTTGTTACGCTTCTAATTTTTTCGACAATAGGGGGTGTCCAAGCGACCAAGCATCTGGGTTACTGGGTACTTGCCTACTAGTCCGGCTCCTACAAGTACAGTTCTTAGTATAATGCCATACATAGCTTGCAGAGATACATGGTGCCTCGAGCATTGGTTGGCTGAGTTAACGAACGAATAGCTTACTGTAAGTGATTGGGGACTGTTCGGTAGCGAGATTCAGGGGTTATAAGCTTCTAGAATCAGTTTATTTTTATTTGGCGTGCAGAAGCTTATAATCCTACTCTAGACCGCTGCCGAAAAGACCCAAGTTATTGGGGCGACTGTCGCACTTCCTGGACCGACCAAATTGTACAATATGTTCCGAAATTGACGAAGCCAGAACGCTTGCCAGAACGTCTACAGTTTATCTCATTTCCCGTGAAATTGACGAAGTAGCTGCATATCGTTTCAATTCATATGCCTGCTCGTTACTGTATGGCATAGCAATCATACCGGCGAGCACCTAATTGCGAAAGCAGCTCAGTCTCTCGGCGAGTATTTAGTCTGCTCCATCTGCCTGATTCTTTCCCAAACCACTTCTCTCTCGAGTCTCCACAGAATCCAACGTGTACTTTATTCTGCACACCATGCGATTCACCACTTCAAACGTCTTTATCATCTCCGCAGTTGCCCTGTTGTCTCTGATTCCGGCTGCCAATGCCATCGAGATAGGGTTCATAAACCCCAAACCGGCACAGACATATTCTGTCGGAGAAAGTGTTACGGTTGATTGGTATGTGCCAAAACAGAGTGGGAAACCACGATAGGTATTTAACGGCGGGTACTATTGTAGGTTTGTTCTCGACCCAGATAATGAGACTCTGGGGCAGTCCGGCGACTTTTACATGAAGAATTTCGATGGATTCTCTGGTGAGTACCGTGACATCTATGTTGTGCTTCGTTTGGAGGCTGATACCGAGTATGATAGTATTATTGGCAAAGGATGTGGCAATTCTGTCTTCGTCATTTCCGCTGACGATTCCGTCGGCCCCTCCCACCGCCGAGTCAGACTATGGCCTGTTGGGCTCAAGCTATTACGTCTCCTGTAAGTCCCAGAGTGACTTTTCCCGAACTTCACGCTTGTTTTGTCTTATGCTACTTTGACGCAGTTGAAACCTATAATTTTGGGGTTTTCAACAGCGAGTTATTCTACATAGATTGATGCAAAGATGTGCACAAGTGCCCATCGGGGATTAATTACTGCAATGGGGAGGAATGGCTCGAGAATACTAGTACTGGCGAATACCTCGGTCGCTGTAGAGCTCAACATCTATTAGTGTAATGGAGTTAGCATGTGTCCCTAAAAAACTCACAAGTCTTTGTGATACTGATGGAGACGTTCTCCATCACCTGCCTCACGTCCTGTCCCCGCTCGATACCTTGGTTCGCTTCCGCCTTCCAGGCTACTCCTTTCGTCCAAACCATCGCCGACTTGAACACCAATTAACCCTAGGCCTTCCTTTCTTCTCCTCTTCGGCAACAATCGATGTTGGAGACGTTCACATCTTGCGGGATTGATTGAAGTCGTGGCAGCTGCTTGGGACGTGACGGGGGAGGGTGGGCTCCGCCGCTCCTGCCGTCCGGCCTTTAACAGAGATGCAAGTTTGCAAAGGAACAGAAAAAACCATTAACGTCGGGCGGTCTCGGTAATTGAGCCCAGCCGGATTCCAGCAACGTCTGGGAGAAAATCCAAAGTTATTCTGTTGAGAGACCGGTGGTCCACTTGCGGTGGTCTTCACAGCGCCGGTCGCGCACACCAAGAATTTATGCAAGTACTCACGACGATCAGCCCGATTTCGTATTGGGTCTCAGAGATCTCAGGGCTTACGGGGCGTAGCTAAGTAGTTGGATCCACGTCACGTGCCTCTGCTTACGATTGATATCCCAAGACAACATTTGATTACAGCTGATATAAAGCGCTGATGGGGAAGACGTAGAATAGAGCTCAATAGACTGTCTCCACACGGACATGTCAAGACGGTCGACTTCTGAACCGAATGACACGCTCGCGGATCCAGTCGGTCACCTCCCCTCTTGCCCCTCTTCAGTCGAATCAGTCCCTCTTCACGACACGTATTTTTTCTTACAGCGCTCCTTTGTGGCCCCGCCATGCCCGGGTACGACCAAGTCCCGGACTTTGAATCCCCCCTGGTGATCACCCCTCGCCGCGGGCCCTGAGGCTCGACATCGTCGATGACCCCCAGCCAGCCACCCCTTCCTCGAACGGCGTGGTGAACTTTCCCGTACGAGTAAGCGTGCATGTACGAGGCGGAAATCGGAATGCGCGTTTCTATACCGTCCCCGCCCGCTCCGTTCTACCTCCTCATCGTTGCTGCCAGGACAAACGCACGGGCCGGTGGAGGAAGGTTTCTCTCTTAGCTCGAGGAAACCCCTTCACGTTGAGTCGAGGGCAGTTCTGCTGACTTCACCCCACAGGACAAGTCTGCGTGGACATCGACAGCGTTCAGTTTGGCTACCCGGTGTGGAATCTGCGGGCACCGGAAACATAGACGGAGGCCCCACAGACAATGCCTACCAGACGCCGTCGCGAGTCTGGCCGTGATCCCAACCTCAGCCGAGGATGGCCACGCCCGCAGCCCCGCCGCTACTGCACAGGGAAGCTGAGGGAACCGAGAGTGAGAAAACCATTGTGAAACCAATGTATGTAGTTCCCATTCATTGTGCATGCGCACGCTCCCCTGCCTCACCCACAGATGACAGACCGCAACCTCGCTCGGCTTCCAGGGTCTTGGCCGGCCCCACGGTGGTTGACGACGAAGCGTCAAAGGTTGGTCATTCAATCGCCCCAACTCGCGTATCACCGTGACCATGATAAGTTCTTCCACTGGCAATATGAGAAAGAATCTCTGTTGTGGCTGCATTCTCCCCCATTCTCGCCTCACGGCGGTCGAACCCTTGCGTCTTCCGGGGCACCCTAGTAATAAGCCCCGTTTAGACAGTCCCCTGCCGCTTTGCTCGTTTCGAGAATGACTTTGGAATTTATCACATGATTCACATTTACTGTAATAAAAACGAAACCCGAGACGACCCGAAACTCAATGCATCAATAACCCTATGGCTACAAATTGCGAGAGCAGCTCAGCCCCGACGAGTATTTAATCTCCTCCATTTGCCTGCTCTCTCTACTTAATCCTACGTGGATTTAGTACACCATGCGATTCACCACGTGGTCCACAGTTACAAACGTCGTTATCATCTCCACCGTTGCCCTGCTTTCTCTAGTACTTCCGGCTGCCAATGCCCAAGCCAATGGCGTCAAGATAGGGTGGATGAACCCTCTACCTGGAGATACATTTCAGGCCGGAGAAGAGGCCCAGGTTGAGTGGTATGTACCAAAACTGAGCGGGAAACCGTAATAGGTAGTATTTGACGGCGGGTATTGCAGGCTCGTCCTCGGCGACGAGAACACATTATATGGCACAACCGGCTATCTATATGTAGAGAGTGATACACATTTATGTGAGTGCCGTGGCATCTGGGTTATGCTTCGTTTGGAGGCTGATACTGAGTATGATAGACACGTTGGAAGAGAATTGGCCTATTCTTGATACGACAGTTTCGGTAAAATATCCATCAGCTCCTGGCAACTATCAAATCGTGTGTAAGTACCAGAGTGATTTGTCCCGAATTTTACACCTCTTAGTATGCTACTTTGACGCAGTTGATGTCGAAGAATACGGGGTTTTCTATAGCGGTTTATTCACGCTCACTTCAACCCTCAATTGATGCGGAATGGGCTTAAATGCCGCACTGGCCCCAAAGGGGATTAATTTATGGGGAGGAATGGCTCGAGAATGTTGGCACCCGCGAACACCTCTGTCACCGTAGAGCTCAACGTTTATTTAATTCTATTAGTGTAATAGACCCTAAAGGCCTAAACCCTTAAAATTTTGAGGACATTGTAGATCACGTTGTGTACACGCCAGCTCACCGAGGGACCTCGACCGTGACGGACTCTCCATCACTTCAATTCGATTTGCTTGCCTCACGTCCTGTCCCTGCTCGGTCCATCGCTTGATTCGCTTCCGCCTGTCAGGCTACTCCGCCGTCGACACCACCGCCGACTCGAACACCACCCCGCGGGCACCGGCGGCAGGTTATTCTTTCGCTGAAGGAGACGACACCGTCACACCACGACATATTAGTCGTACACAACATGACGCCTTCCCGGTCCACGCACAAATTCGAAACGTCTTTCTAATGAAATTGACATATGCGCCCCCAGAGTTATTCGGCGTAGGAACGTTCCTGTCGACTTGACTAACCAAACGACATGCTTGAAGAACGGAATTGAGGTCTTGACAAAGAGTAGCCTCGATGGTAAACTGACTGCGTTACGGGCCCGTCTGTCATGTAATTCATGTTTGACGCATCCTCGAACATACTCGGATACAGTGACCAGAAACGTGATCGTACGCTTGTGAGCGGCAATGACACTGCCATGGCCGGCAGTAACAGTGCCCAGAACTCTCACCAGCTGATCGTCTACCGTGGTCCTCAGTTAGGTACACGTATGTTCGATTGTCCCCCAGCCCATGGTCCCATCTGCCATTTGAGGCAACAATTCCCCAACATTCGTGACTATGTCGGAGAGAGACGGTGGGTGGTGAGACCGGCGACTCGCGGCGAGGACTGAGGAGGTGAGGATGAGAAATTAGCGCACATGGTGGAGCATCTACGATGCGATGGGTGGGGTTTAAAAGACCTAGCTGCAAGGATTGAAAGGATAGAAGTGAAACGCGTGACTCAGGCGTGAAAACAGGTACTGGAAGTCTGGGAATGCGGCGAATGCCCGGAATGGGATTGGGCCTTTTTTGTTTTGTTTCAAAGGGGGAGGGCACCTTGGAAATGTCTGCAATGACGGAAGTAGAAGCAGAGAGGAGCTGCATTTTTGATGATCAGTCTCAGTTGGAGGTCGATGGCAACTCGATGGCAAGTCGAGGCGACTAGTTGCCAGTTGGCACGAGTTACATAAACGACCGTTTTCCTATCCCTACTTCCAGCACCTACTAACACCTCAAAAAAAGTCACTTCAAGAAGTCAGCACGCAATGAGGAGCGGCATTCTTCAAAGTTTGACCCTCGAACGGTGGAAATATCCTATGCCTGAGACAGCCAACGACAAGACTAACGAAAGAAGTTTTTGGCGCGACTGTGTCGCACTTCCTGGCCAACCAATCGTACTGTATTTCCCAAAATTGAACGCGACAACCTTACAGAAAATAAGCTAATACTATAGAACTTTCTCACAGAGCCCATGACTCAGTTACTGAGTTACGAGTCTCATCAGACCCAGGTCATGACAACGCTGTAGTATAGTTGGCAATATCCGAGTATCCACGCTACAGCCCACAGTCTATATTATGTCGCGGCTATAATAACGATCGTTTCGGTTCCTTTGCCTGGTCGTTACTGCACGGCAAGCTGCACGGCATGGCTAATTGCGAAAGCAGCTCAGTCCTGACGAGTATTTAGCAAGGTATCTAGTTTCCTCCGTTGCCTACTTCTCTCAAGCTCTCTACCCAAACCAACATTCGCGGGACCATGCGATTCACCACTTGGTCCACAGTTACAAAAGTCGTTATCATCACCACCGTTGCACTGCTGTCTCTACTTCCGGCTGCCAATGCCCAGCCAATGGCATCAAGATAGGATGGATGCATCCCCTACCTGGAGAGACATATCAGGCCGGAAAAGAGGCTCAGGTTGAGTGGTATGTACCAAAACCGAGCGGGAAACAATGATAGGAAGTATTTGACGACGAGTATTGCAGGCTCGTCCTCGGCGACGAGAACACATATAGCCAATCATATAGCACGACCGGCTACCTATATTTAAAGAGTGATATTAGTGGACAGTCTTGTGAGTGCCGTGGCATCTGGGTTATGCTTCGTTTGGAGGTTGATACTGAGTATGATAGACACATTGCAAGAGAATTTGCCTATTTTCAACACGACAACTTCGGTAACGTATCCAGCGGCTCCTGGCAATGACTATCAAATCATCTGTGAGTACCAGAGTAATTTTTCCCGAACTCCATGCATATTTCATCTTATGCCATTTTAACGTAGTTGAGACCGAATATGGTCTTTTCTATAGTGGTAACTTCACGCTCATTTGAGTCATTTCAACCCTCAATTGATGCGGATCATGCGGAATGTGCTCAAAAGCCGCACTGGCACCATTAGGAATTAATTAATGGAGAGGAATGGCTCGAGAATACTAGTACCAGCAAACACCTCTTGTCACTGTGGAGTTCAACGTTCAACGTCTATTAGTGTAATGGAATCACCATGCGTCCCTAAACTCTAAATCTTGGGCCCTTGAAGGTCAGCGCAGGTCACGTTGTAAGTTACTCTAGCTGGGATAGTGGGACCTGACTGCGATACGTTCTACTGTATTGCACACCTGGCGCCAGCGCCACCGAAGGGCCTCGATGGACTCGGATGGAGACATTCTCCATCGCTTGCCTCACGTCCTGTCCCTGTTTGATTCGCTTCCGCCTCCACCAGGTTACTCCTGTCGTCGACACCATCGCTAACCCGAACACCGCTTAACTCTAGGCCTTCCTTTCTTTCTCCTTCGACTGTGCGGAACAATCGACGTTGGAGACGTCCACATCTTGCGGGATTGCTGATGTATTGTTCATTGTTGTGGCAGCTGCTTCAAACGCGACGGGGGAGGAGGGTGGGCTCCCACCGTCCGGCCTTCAACAGATGCAAGTTTGCAAAGGAACAGAAAAACTACTAACGTCTGGCGGTTCCGGTCAATGGTCATCGTGTCCAGAAACGTCTGGGAGGGAGTTTAGGTTGCTCAGTTGAGAGACTGGTGGTCTTCACGGCTGACGTCAGTCGCACATCAGGGATCTAGGCAAGCATTCACGGAGATAAACCCTTCGTATTGGGTTGCAGTAATGGAGGATCCGCGAGGATCTCGGCGTGTACGACCAACTTGGTAGCGGTAAAGGCGCGAGGAGCTACAACGGGTCCAAACTTGCGAACGCTTGCAAGTTGCCACTCCCCGCATCAACGACAGGTGGTTCATTCACTGAAGGACATCACGACATAGTAGTCGTACACAACATGCTGCTTTCCTCGTCCACACACAACCATTGACCACCTGCCAGTTCGTTTGAAACATCTTTCCGATGAAATTGATGTGCGCGCCCCAAAATCATTCGGCGTGGAATTGTTCCTGTCGATTTGTCTAAACCAGACAACGTCTTTAAAAAAACGGAATTGTGTTTTTTACAAAGAGTGACCTCAATGGCAAAGTGACCGCGCTACATGCCCATCAGTTCTGTAATTCCTGTTCGACTCATCCTCGAACATACTCGGATACGTGAGCGGCAATAACACTGCCATGACTGGCGGCGACAGTGCCCAAAACTCTCATCAGATGACAATCACCCGTGGTCCTCAGTTACGCACACGTATGTGCCGTTCCTCCTACGCTCATGGTGACATGGTCCCATCTGTCGTTGACTCGTTGGTGAGGCAGCAATGCCACGCAGCATTTGTGGCAATGTCGGAGACTGCGGGTGGTAAAGTGGGATAAGAAGTCTAGAGTACATGGCATCTACGATGTCGATGTATGAAATTTGAGGGAGGTTAGCTACAAGTAATAAAAGGATAGAACGGGAAACGCGATGACTTAGAGTAAAAACGGGTACTGGGATTGGGCCCTTTTTTGTTTTGCACATTAGTAATGATCTGGGAGGTAAAGGGAAACAGGCGGACGGCCGAATTTTGGATGCTCCGTCTGTCGATGCGACTAGGGCGGTGTGGAAGGTTCCTGCGAGTCCCGCGATGCGCCGACACGAACATTTCCCTATCTCTGCTCCATTCACTCACCAACGCCTGAAGAATAGTCACTTCATGAAGTCTGTACGCAACGAGGATTGGCATTCTTAGACCATGGACAGTGAAAACATCCTAGGGCTTGGGCATCGTCGGGCGTCGGGTGATTGATGTGACACGGCAGCTGTCTGCAGGTACATGTGAAGTAAGATATCTTGTTCTGATGATAGTATGATCAGTTTAGATTGATTCTGGGGCAGCCGGGGCAAAGGGCGGTTGAAAAGGCTCAGAGGCAGAGACTCTCATCAGGCGCGCCGGCGGTACTGATGCTGTCATCAGTGGGTACATGTGTGTTCCCACGCCCCAGGTCCAATCTGCTCTGGTTGATCTGAGGTGCTAGCTCGAATAGTAAATGCCCGCCGCCCTCACGCTTTTGCCGAGAAAAATGATGGCGAAGTGTGGGTAAAAGATCTATCGAGCGGGGCGCCGCCGCTGTCCACTGTACCTGACATGTTGGTTGCCACGTGCATGCCGCGTGCATCACGGTGCTGCCTCGAGGCGGTCTCGATCTCGAGGGCCGGGCCCATAACTCACGAGCGCATGTTTCTATCATGAAGCTGGTCATGTACCTATCATGGTATAGCCAGCGTCTGGGCCACGACATATCATAGTAGCAAAAAACTCATTTGCGGCACTAGTAAAGTCTGCAGTCCCTTGTCTCCCTCACTCGAGTCCCAAAAGTGTGCGTGAAACTGTCCCTTTGGAATAAATGTCATGATCGTCGTGCAAATGTATAACGTATATACAGTACCCATCCACCATCCATGTTTCAGCAAGAAAAAAACGATGACGACAACGAGAAGTGTGGTAGTCCCCAAAGAATGAATACCCAACGAGTTCGAGGCATTGTCAATAGTCATTGTTCTATCCTCATCTAAAATGTCCTCTCCGTCCATGTCGGGTCATGATAAAGCGAGTGTCAGCGCGACCGCAGCAAATGAGACGAGTATACTTCCAACCACGGAGTGAGGCATCGAAGTAGCAGCACCATTTTTCTTTCCATTCCCATCACCTGTCCCATTCCCTTTCCCACTAGCATCTTGTGACCTCACGCTCGCGGGCAACACGCTCGTCGGTGCAGTCGGCTGCGTGCTAATCTGCCCATTCCCCACTGTAACAAAAGTGCCGTTACTGGGGATACCATTTATCGTCACGAACAGCAACGCCGGTCCCGGCTGGAAGAGATTCGGGTAAGGGGGAAGTTGGGCGGTGTGGATGATGATCGTGCCATCGCTCTGGACAGTGTATGTGTTATTGAGTTGCATGCTCCGTTGACCCAGGTTCATCGCGTGCGTCGTGAACCCTGGACGTATCAACCACACCGTCGTATTTCCCGCCGCATTGTTCGAATCACCAGTGTAAGATGAAGACGGGACCGTGATGTCAAAGGGGTTACCACCATAGGACAAGTCGTCGGCACGTTTTTCGGTACGGGGCGCGTGCTCGCGGAAAAATAAAGGGGATAAAGTACTCGGCAGTATAAGTCGTCGGGTACACGGTGGTCGTATTCACGTCCGGATTCGGATTGGAGCCGGCGACCATGATGGACCCATCCGGAAGTAACAGAGCCGTCGAGTGGTACAAACGTGGGATGGTCGAATTGCCTAAACCTGCACTCGACCAGCGGCTCCCCGCAGGCGCATTCGGGTTATAGATCACAGGCTGGAAAACGGGGCCCGTGGCGAGCGACGGGCCGTACGGCATTTGACCCAACGTAGGGGTGGTCCCCGTCTGTGTGGCGTAGCCGGCCGTACCATATAGCCGCCATTGAGAAGAAGCAGCGTCCCATCGGGAAGAGCAATGAATTGGCCCATAGTGCGGCCAACTGGGAGGTTGTCATCTTGAACATAGGCAGGTGCCGATCCGTCTGTGGGTTCTGGGGTGATCCGATGGCAGTCGGGAGAAGCGGCAACAGTCCACGTGTCCACATTCGGATAACCATAATTGCCCCAGGCATTATCCTCCATAACCTGGCCGCCACAGAAAAGGATAGTCGGATTGTACCCATTACGAGGGGTCAAGGGCAACATGGCATTCGCCCCTGACGCAGGGTATACCCGAATAACCTGACCTGGCATGTCAGGGAGTGGAGTCTCGACGTTCGCATTGTAGTCCCAAAGAACTGTATAGCAGTTAGCGGATGGGGATCAGACGGGGGAGAGAGAGGGTTGGCGTAACTGGTTGAGAAATTAGCCTGAACGAACATCTTGCCTGATGGCATGAGGTAGGTCAGGGCGTATGCATTGAGTCCGCTGGTCTTGGTCATGAATTGCATGTTTTGAAGGGGTGGGAAGACGGGGGGAAGAACTCGTAGGTCGGCTCGGCTTGGCCACCCTCATTCGTGGGATCGACATTGGGAAGGTTGCGGTTTATATAGCCACCAGCCGTAAAACCACCGATCAGGACGATCGTTCCATTTGGCAAGGCCTCGGCGCCGGGATACCACCTATGCCTGGCCATCTGGAGACCATTTGGGGCATCGTACCAACTGCAGGGAGGTGCCGTAACGGCACCCTCGCATGAGGTAATGATTCGGATAGCTCGCGTACCATCGTAGTCCCCATACTTTGGGTCGAATGCGGTGGTTGAGCCAGGATCAGAGTCATTACCACCAGGACCGACGGCGGTGTTCCCACCAAAAACGGCGAAGGAGCCATTAGGGAGGTGCATGCCAGCAGCGCAGAAGGGGTTTGTCTGGGCATCGATAGGCGTTGCAGTGCGCGTGTTTAGATCCCTGTTCCAAATTTAGAATAAACGTGGATGAAGAGAAAGACGGAGGGGGAAGTGCAGACCAAACGGAAGCAAAGGCAGAATGACCATTGATCTGCGTGGGGTTTCCTTCCACCTTGTCGAGGATGTAGACCTTATCAGGACTACCGAGAAACATCTGTTCATCGATCAGAGACAGAGAGAAATAAGAAGCCAAAACATTACCATCAAAGCGCTGACAAGGGTACTGCCTACGGCCGTGAAGGTGCCGGCTTGCTGAGCAAAGACGGTGGGCATGGCTAGCCCAAGGAGGGCGAGCGACGAGGGGCGGAGGAGGACCATGAAGGCGTGTCAGAAAGGCGGGGGCAAAGCGTGTCAACGGAGAGAGGAGGGAGGAGAAGAGAAGCCCCGGAAAGGAAACCTGGGACGGAGGGAGCGGGTGCAGATGCAGTAGAACACGGCCGAGGGGAGGGGGGGGGGGGGAACCTCGGCGGATCCGGAGGGGGATTAGAATATAAAGAAGAGAAGAGACGGAGAAGAAGGGAGAGGAAGAGGGGAAGGAGAAGGAATGATCCATTTCTTCCCCATTTCATTTCAAGGGAGAAAAAGGTTAAGGGCGGTCGCTGCCAGCGGTGACATGATGGGGCGTCCAGCGCCAGGGACTTGGGCTGCCCGGGGAAACGAGGCGCGACTCGCGAGATGCGATCACAACCATTTAGCAGCGGAGGGCGCCATGGAGGGCGCCACATGGGTATTGTATCACTCTTGTGCTGTATAGTATGCTGTGCCGTAAGTGGGTGCTGTGCGGCAGTAACACGCCGTACAGAACAGCAGAGGACAGCCCTGGAGCCCATTCCTGAAAGAGTATGTCACTCAGCCACGCCGCCGATCGTCACTTTCCCCTTCCCACGCTTGTCAGGCCAGCGATCCCACGCCGCCCTTTTATGGTCTCATGCGCTCTTATGGCTTGTCACGTGTAATTGACCTCTTTTGGCCGCATCCGGGCACTTTCACTGGCACGCGACCCACGAGTCCTTTTGAGTAGTGTCTGTCCCCAGCCGATGCATGGAATTTCATTGGGCGGAATGGTGCCCATCATACCGTACTCACGATGCACGCACTCAGGCTGTGCCGATGTCACTTCGCCAATTCCTGGGACGCATGGGGTGACAGCGCTTATACTTAGCAAAACGCATGAACCTGGATGATGGATCATTGGACACAATCATGCATGGACTTGCTTCCAGTCTATCCTACATATAAATCGAGCAGCTTACAGTGAGTTACGTACTGCCATATGCCCCCCAAACTCGCTGCATCCCATCCGATCTTAACCTCAACTCAGCTTCCACGAGTTATGCAGCCCTATCGTATCATCCACCCCGTCCACCGCGCCACTCGACCGAGCATTATTACCGTCGCCCTCCGCCTTGCTCTCCGCGGCGCAACTACCCATCACCCGATTCCCACCCGCGTCTTTTCCCAATTCCACTTCTGCAACGCCTTCTCCTTTCGCGTGCCCATTTATCCCATCCGGCATACTCAGGCTGGCAGCCGTCACAGCCGTACCCCCTTGCTCTTCATATTCTCTGACCGAAGATTCTCCAAATGATTCAAGTATGCGTCATCAACGCCCCCCGTGACGTATTCCCCCGAAAAAACAGAGCACTCAAACTTCTCAATCGACGGATTCAGGCCGCGTACGCTTGCGACCAGGTCCTCCAGAGTCTGAAAGATGACCAGATCAGCTCCGATAGCCTCGGCCACTTCTTCCATCGTCCGTCCGTGTGCGACGAGCTCGGTACGAGATGGCATGTCGATCCCGTACACGTTTGGGTATCGGATCGGAGGCGCGCACGAGGCCATGATCACTTTTTTCGCTCCAACGTCTTTCGCCATCTGGATGATCTCTCGCGACGTCGTACCTCGCACGATCGAATCTGCAGTACGCAGTCAAAGCGGCGTTCGATCAGTTTCTACAATGAAAATTATGAAACGTGCTCACCATCGACTATCAGCACGTTTTTGTCCACGAATTCGAGAGCCATCGCGTTCAACTTTTTTCGCACGTTTTTTTTCCTGAGAAAAAATAATCATGCGGCGTGAAACGTATGCCACTCGCCGAGGACGTACCGCATTTGTTGATCCGGCATAATGAAGGTGCGCCCTACGTATCGATTTTTAACAAACCCTTCCCGATACGGCAAACCAAGTGCTTGCGCGAGGTTCAACGCGGCAACGCGAGAAGTATCTGGCACCGGGATCACGACGTCCACCGAGATTCCCTTTTCTGTCAACACGCGCTGCACCTCTCGCGCCAGCGCATTGCCCATCGCCATCCGACTGCGATACACGCTGATCCCGTCGATGACAGAGTCTGGCCGCGCGAGGTACACATATTCAAAGATGTCTGGCGCAAAGGTCGCAGCGGGAACGACTTGCCGTCGCGACCTCCCAGAGCGTGTCATTATCACCGCCTCACCTATAATAAAGGCGCCAAGAAAAGTACTCAATATTCAATAGTCTTCTGGGGGCCTGTACGACACATCGCACAGGGAAGGAATATAGTTTCGGGCGTACCTGGCCGGACGTCCTCCCAATCGATGAAACCTGCAACATCCGCCACGGCGCTCTCACTTGCACACAACCAATCCTTGGCGCTTCCCCCCTGCGCCGCAGTAGCACGACAAGCGACACCAAGCGGTCGAATCCCATTGGGGTCACGAAATGCTATAATTCCAAAGCCCGCAAGCATGGCGACGCACGCGTACGCGCCACGAGCCTGGGTCATGAGTCGGCTCACGGCGACGAAAATGTCCTCCTCGTTGATGCGGAATTTACCCGTGTCGTTCAAATTGTCAGCGAAAATGTTGAGAAGAAGTTCCGAATCTGATGAGGTGTTGATGTGCCGGTGCGCAACTGCATCCATGAACTGCAAGAGCGCGGCTGTATTGATCAGATTTCCGTTCTGTTTTTAGGGTTAGTTATCTTATCGTCAACACCTCTAAGCACCGCCGCGGGGCATAGAAAAAGGCTAAAGCAAGGTTTTTGGCGTGAAGGCTCACATGAGCAAAAGTTATGCCATATGGGGAATTGACGTAGAATGGCTGGGCCTCCGCGTGGTGTGAGCTGCCTGCGGTTGGATACCGGACTGAAGAGTGCATGTCATCACCATCAGTGATTGGCCGACAGCATTTAGGGGAGTGGAAAAAGAGGGGGCGCATCGAAGGCAAAAGAAAATGCGTTCGACCCACGAAGCCGCCCCACCGCGCCTACCCTCTCGTGTGGATCACCTTCGTCGAGGATGGAGGCAAGGGAGGCCCAGCCAGAAAGTACTTCTGGGACTTTTGTGGGGCAGATAAGATGCTAGTAGTGGCTCACCGTGACCGATTCCCATCCCGCCAATCAGCCGCACTATCGCGTCTTGCGTGAACACGTCGCGGACCATCCCATTCGCCTTGCACTGATACAGCCGGCCCCTAGGCCCGCACGTGACGATCCCGCATGCATCTTGTCCGCGATGCTGCAACAGCGACAAACCCTCACATATCTCCGGCGCAGCGTTGACGGCGGCGTCGTGCAAGAGGAGGCCAAGGATTCCACACACTGCGAAGGGGAGAAGCCGATGAGGTTGAGATGGAAGCGCGGAAAGAAAAACAACGAGCCTCACTAGTTTTATTTACTTTGTCAAGTGAAGTAGAGACGTGGAGAATAGTCTGCAAGTGCGACCTTTCCACCCATATAAGCGTCAACAAATTTCTCCTCCGGGCCGCGATCCATCGCATGCATGCACGTGTTGAAAAAGCAGGATCACATGATACCATCGCGTCACGTCGTTCGCTCAGATTATCATGATGCAGTATGTTCATATTCCATCCATATCCATCCATATCGCTCTTACTTTTGCACCACTTGCGCGCCACATAGAGGCGCACGATGATGCACCCCCACCTTCTCTTCCTAACTATCTCTGCACTCGTCCAAATCCCGCTCTCAGCCAAATGCCTCTCCAATAATACCTCCCAGGCCGACGTAAGCTCACCAGCGGATCCGGCCGGCATACCCGCATGGAACGGACACACTCCTCCAGGAACGGCCAGCCCCGTGCCCTTCACGCCCTACTTTGTTCCAGAAGGCGCAACAAGCTACGACTCGTCCTCCCCCTTCGTGTACTACAAGGGCGCCTGGGCGGACACCTACTCTTCGCATTTTGTCGGCGGCTCGTCCAGAAGGTCTACTCAACGCGGCGCGGCGTTCTTGCTCTCTTTCACGGGGACGGGCATCGAGTGGTTTGGATGTATGGGTCCGCGACACGGCGAGGCGCTCGTGTACATCGACGGACGGCTCGTGAGCCGCGTCGACGCCTATGCACAGCACAAGTATGTCCAGCAACGCCTCTTTTGGCATTACGACCTCCCGCACAGGAAGCATACGCTCAAAGTCGTGCACGCGGGAACACCAAGGAGGAAGGGAAAGCACGCGGGCAAATACTTCTTGGAAATCGATATCGATGCAGTGGTCGTCTATAAGGGGGTACCGCCGTCATCGCCGCAGCAGCGCGCGCCGCCAGCGCCCAGATATCACGCCCACGATCATGGTTATGATCAGGATCAAGAGCTCGTGCGCCGGCCAGCGGCATCATTGTCCACGAAAACTGGGAACTCATGCAAAAGGGAACCACGGGGGTAGCGGCGATGCAGCTCGCGATCATCTCCCCCACCCACGCGATCATCGTTGACAAGGTAGAGCACAACCCGCTGACAGTCGACCAACACCCGGCCTGGGGCGCTCTCTTCAACCTGAACACGTACGCCATCAAGGCTTGCACATGAAGAGCAACTCGTTCTGCGCCGGCGGCTCCTTCCTCGGCAATGGCACTCTCATCAACGTCGGCGGGAACCCCGTCGTCGAATCGCACACCGCCCCGCTGTACTTTGGCGAGACCAACGGGATGCAGGGCGTGCGTCTGTTCCCGCCGTGCGAAGCGGACGATGCGGCGGACTGCGACGTGTCCGAACACCCTGAGCGCGTCCGACTCGCCAGTCCACGCTGGTACAACACGGTCGTGCGTATCCAGGACGGAAGCGCGATGATCATCGGTGGATCCAGACGGGGCGGATGGATGAACAACGCGACGACCAATAACCCCACGCTGGAGTACTACCCGCCCAAGACCATCCACGGCGCCAACGGCACCCCTATTCGACTCCAGTTTCTAGTCGACACCCTCAACTCGAACCTCTTCCCCATCGCGTTCTTGCTCCCAGACGGACGCGTATTCATTGCCGCGAACCGCGACGCGATGATCTACGACTGGAATAAAAACACGGAGGAACGGCTCCCCCAGATCCCCAACGGCGTGCGCGTCACGTATCCGATGACAGGCACGGCCCTATTACTCCCGCTGACACCAGAAAACGATTACGCACCCGAAGTGCTCATCTGTGGCGGTTCGACGCTGGACGACACGAGGCCGGGATACGAGTTGTCTGCTAATAAGGATCTGGCATCGGGCCAATGCGTGCGGATACTGCTCACAAAAGAGGGGATCAAAAGAGGCTGGCAAGTCGAAAAGATGCCAGAGGCGCGCCTGATGCCTGATGCCGTATTGCTCCCCACGGGCGTAGTAGTCATCCTCAACGGAGCCGGGAGCGGCATCTCGGGGTACGGGAACGTGCGCGATCAGGTAGGCGCCTCGAATGCCGCCAACCCAGTACGCACACCCGTGCTCTACGACCCTGCCGCACCTGCCGGGAAGCGCTTTTTGACCCAGGGCTTGCCGAAAAGTCCCATACCCCGGATGTACCACTCGTGGCAACGCTGACGCCGAACGGGGATATCATGATTGCAGGGAGTAACCCGAACTTCGACCGGAGCGAGGTGGCATATGGTACCGAGTACCGTGTTGAGTGGCTGCGCCCGCCTTATATGAATAAACAGCGGCCTGTGATTGTGGCAGCACCTCGTACTTTAGACTTCGCGCAGCGCGTGGAGGTGCAAATCAATATTCCAGAGAGTCTCCGTAGTGAAAAATTTAAAGGCGAGTACGGTTTTTCCCTCTTACCTTCTCCCGCAAAGGCTGTGGCTGACGTTTGAAGAGTAGTTTCGTTGATGGACTTTGGATTCGTGACACACGCCGTACATGCCAACTCGCGCCTTGTGTATCTTGCGGCGGAACTGGCAGAAGATGGACAGACGCTCATCATCACGGGCCCACCTCATGGAGGTGTATATCCACCTGGCCCCGGTTGGTTGTGCGTTATTGCAGGAGACGTGCCGAGTACGGCAGTGAAGACTATGGTTGGCGATGGACAGGGACCGCCAGTCGACCACGGAGCAATCGAAAGGTAAGAAATGGACCCATTTTCAAATTCCGCGCGTTAATTCCTGTGCTGTGGCACACAGCCTGCTCAAGAACACAAAGGGAGATCAAGGGGATTATGGGAGGTAGAGAAAAACTGATGTGCAAAGGAGCACGACCACGTTGGACAAGGCGCAGAGTGGCGCACTTTCTCAACGCACCCACATGAGGTTTGTAACATCACCTACATTTTGAGAAGATGTTTAGCATTGCAAAGGAACTTTAATTTGGATCGAGGATAGATCCATGTACATGCATCCTGGTGACACCTAGAAAATACATCGACGACAGGCTTACAGGGCTCTCTGTTTCATGCGACTGGCGACAGTGCGCAAGCCAGCGTACACTTTCCCAGGTGGAGAGCCCAAAATCAACGAGACAATGGCATCACGGGCAATTTTGATATTTTGGAAAGAGCCAAGAATGTGAATTTTCCTGTGAGATCAATTGCCGCGTGTATGCGATGAACCAAAAAAAAATCTACTTACGTATCAGCGAGAACAATGCGGGTACGACTGGCATTTTCTATGGTGAACTTGGTCTTGCCATCCTGACCTGCGATGCGACCTTGAAAAACAAAGCGTCTCAGTCATATGTAACCGTTAAATCGCAGGGTTACGTACCGATGGCCCTTGAAAGATGATCTCCGTGGAGAGTCTTCACATCCTTGATCTCAAACGAGTCGAGATAAAGGTCATCTAATCGGAGGAGAGCGATGGAATCCTGCGTGGCCATCTGATCAAAGAATGAAATGTCGTTACGGAACGTCACCCACGTTAACATCAAAACCAAGAGCATATGCCTTAACAAAATCAGCCCCCTTTTGAAGCGCACCGAGTTCTTTTGTGTGTTTTGAGGTCTATCGATACGAGTCTCGGTGGTGTGATAATATTAAGGGGAAGTAGTAGGCGCACCCGCATCTCCACACACTTCCTCTGCACGTTCATCCTAACCTGAAGGCCAAGGATTTCCGTCAAAGGTCCGAAAATGTTTATCCAGTCCCTTTTCAGAGGTGACATGCGGTGAGGTGGGACCGCCACCCGTCTCGTCTCCGATCTCAACGTCTGCCCCGCAGATGCGGGCGCAGGTCCAAAGGATGGGGCCTCTGTCGGGGGCGCGACATCTGCCCCGTCCACGTCGATCAAAACCTCTTCCTCTGGAGAGCGCTCTGTCGACATGGGAGGCACGTTGCTCATATCATTGTCCTGATCGGGAGTCTCACCCACGACGCGGGGTGCTTTCTTTTTTGATAAGGTGCGACGGTTCTTACGGGGCGCCTTGGATGTGCTAGGGACTGATTGGACGACAACCATGTTGAAAGGGAAAGAGAAAATCAAAAAGATGAGTCTAGGAAGCGCTCGGCAAGCTCCGGATGTCCTTACGAGTGCTGCAGTGTGCTAAGCCCCGCACGTTGTGCTCCATTCGACTTATCAGCGCATACATTCAGCGCATTCTAACCGACATATTAATACTCTGATGGCTGCTGACCCTCCTGGGACCACAAAAAGTTTAAGTGATAGTCGTGTGGAAGGCAGGTACACTCTCAATCTCGCCTCACTGACGTTCCTGACTCTGATGCAGTGCTACAGTCTCTTGTCAGCTCGCTTGCCCCAGGGGAAAGTGCTGGTGCAGAAATTCCGTCGAAAGAGGACGTCTTAAAGCTATCCGACGAACTAAAGCAAGTACTCGGCGATGTAGATCCGCCCCGGGGCCTGTGCAGCGCAATGAGCGGGGTGAGGTATGTGTCTATACTGGTGTGGAATGACATCGATCCCAACACGATGCAGCTCCTGAACGAAGAAGGCCTTCCAATAATCGAGATCAGTGAGCCGATGGAAAGAGCACCCGAGCCTGCGTCTGGTGCGAGCTCGGGAACGGATCCGGCCGAGAATGCGGAGGACACAGGTTTCGTCCCCATGTATCGGTTGCCACCTGTTGAGAGGGCGCGCAATCGTGCGCAGATGGACCGCATTCTCAACATGCTCGAGGAAGAAGAGCGGATCGAGTCGGAAAGACAGCAAGCGCGCGACCGGGAACAGCGGCGGGAGGAGCTCGAGCAGCTGAGGGCGAATGCCAAAGCGAGGCCGGAACGAGTCAAGGCGACGAAGGAAATGCAAAAGAAGATGGGAAAGGCGCTCCTGAAAAACATGGCGGATGCGAGAGAAAGGGAGGAGAAGGAGAAAGCGCGTCAAGAAAGGGAAGATTTGGAGAGGGAAGAAGCACGCAGATCACGCAAGCCGAGAAAGAGCGTCTCCTGGGCAGAGCTACCCAAGCAAGAAAGATCATCCGCTCGCTCTCCCACCCACGACGCTTTGGGACCCGGCAGGTTGCCCATGCGCCCTTACGTCGTAGAGCGCTTCCCCGCGCGCTCTGGTGCTTCCTCCCCTCCACCTCCCGTTCCAACGGGTGATTCAGATGACGAATCTGACCCTCCCTCACCGGTCCCATCAGACTCGGACACATCCGATGGAATCCGCTCGGACAGCATCCCGTTCCCGACCCCAGAACATGCCCAGAGTGACGACGGTAGCGAAGACGAGGACGAGCCAGTCGAGAGCCACGATGGATCAGAGGATGGATTTGACATCGATGCCATACAACACCAGCGTGAGATTGCTCTCGCCTACTTCGAGAGGCGCAACACGATAGGTGCCGATGCCGCCCGCGCCATGTCCGCACACTCCCCGGATCTAGGTGGTGGTGAAAATGAATGGGAGCAAGAGGCAAGTCGTTTCCCCGCTTTTTATATTCCTGTCATGGGGCTGACGGAGACGCCCGAGCAGGACGTCTCTCTCGAAGCCATGCTCACAGGGCCTAGGCCAAAGCCTTCCCAGTCCAAATTCAAATCCGAGCGGCTTGCGCAAACTTACTCGGATAACACGCGATTGCCCCCAACACTACCCACTTCTCTGGCGACGTCCGCCGTGCTTCCCAACTCGACAAGCGTGGCACTGCGTAGCGCCGTGCGCATGGGCCGGCTTGAAGGCGGCCAGCTTGTTGGTAACGCTGACAGCGACGATGGCGAAGAGGATGAAGGCGATGATGCCACGAACACGCGCACTCACGAGTTCATCGATGCATTGTATCGTGGGGATGTGACGAACGCAGGAGCTGCGGAGAACACGGACGCCCTGATCGCCGCGCTCGAGACAGCCTATGGCGCACCGCCGCCCAAACAGCCTCAGCATCCTCATCCTTCCGCACAATCTCCCCCTACCGTCACAGCATCTATACCGGCATCCGCAACACCATCCAAGACCGGTCCTCCCGTTGCTCAGAAAAGTTCGAAATTCAAACTTGCACGTGCCGCCCCGCCGCCGACCGTCGCTAATAACAAGGGTTTGCGGGAGGGCGGCGCGGACATAGTGGAGCGCAGGACTGGCGCGCTCTCGGCCAAATCACCATCATCGGCAACAGTTCCCGTACACATAGTCGGCTCTCCGACAACGCCAGACATATCTGCATCTCTCCTACCCATGATTATCGATTCGCCATCCTTTGCGGCACCGGCACCGCCAGGAAGTGGTGGTCGGGGTAGTGACGCACCATCACCCGTGACGACGACGATCATCGACTCACCCTCATTCCAGAAGCCACAGTCCCCGCTTTCGTCGGCGAGGCCGATGCGCCGCCCGCCCACTGTGCTTCCCTGTGTGCGCGAGTCGTCCGGAACCCAGAGGCAACAAGAAACAACATCGACACATGAGCCCGGGAAAAAGGTGTCGCGGTTTAAGGCGCAACGTGGTGAGTCCTGATAAGCAAGCAGGCACGCCCAACGCGTCCGTCCCTCCCTAGGCCTCAAACTTGGCTCGACCCATCCGTTCGCGACCCACGGTTTCGAAAATGAAATTGTCATTAGATTCGTTTCGTCCTCATTGCTATCTCAACAGACCTATCACGACCACGACCACGACCTCACATTTCCCATTACATGATCCACTGGCACTGCAACACGTACACGGCCTCCTCGAGAAAATGAAATAAAAAATACAACTATATATGTATTTTATCGCTTTCGTTGCTGCGGCGACCATGCCTGTTTTTTTTGTATCTAATGAGAACAGACCAAAGAATAACGAAGAGCTGTACCTAGTACTACCACACGAGCGTGCGCGATGTCTCCCTTTTTTCCCGTTGTACGAAGATCTTGGTCTTAATTTATTAGTGTCTGTCCGATACGGTACGGTACACATCAGGAAAATACTCTCATATTTATTGTAATAAGGCGATTCGCTGCCCTAGAAAGATAAGATGTCAGCGCTGTCAGCCATCACTTTACTACGGTACAATCGTGATGCTGCCAGACTCTTACACTCCGGTACTCGACGCTGGCGGAGTCCGACTGTGCAGCCGCTGAGCACTATCGCAGTCTTCCGAGTCATTGGTATTGCGGTAGGTTACCAGTGCGACGGAAGAACACTGCCCTGGTCCGCCCATGCTCTGGCTCTGGCTCCGAAGCATTTCAGTGCACCGGCGTGACTTGTACGCCTGCGAGTTTACAGTGTACAAAAGAATCCCCAAGTTCATGGTTACAGTAACTCCTTGACCCAGCTGGCGAGCCTTCCATCCAACCGCCCCACAAAGTACTAGCTACTATGTGTACCGCTCATCCAATGTTAATGTCAGGGTATACATCCTCCATCACATTACTATTACTATACTTCTTTGAATAATAGTAAAAAAAAACGCGTCAATCGTCCCAAAACACAAGAAGAACGAACAAAGAAAAGAACGAGTAAACGAGTTACAGTAAATTTTCACGGCCGTTCGAGCATCTCGCGCTTAAGCGCAATCTCGTCCCGCGTTATGGCCACCCGGCTCTCTAGCCTTGAGCTCAAGTCCACCTCGCTCCCAGAGAGGTTAATAGCCGCGTCGAGCAGCGCCTCAGCATCTTTAAGCACCTTGACCCAACGCGCGCGCGTCGTCTCCCCAAGCCCAAGCGCGGCATCTACGCGCACGCGTAGTTCAGCCATCCCCCGTGCCCCATTCCCCACTTTCTCTCGACCAGTAACAGTACCATAAACTCCCCCTCCTCCCGAAAACGCCTCCTTCTCATCCTCCCCATCTCCATCACTCAAGCTAGGGCTAGACCCACTACTACGAACCGAATCCTTCTCGCTCTCACTCCCGTTCTCACTCGCGCTTGCGCTCGAGGGAAGCAACGCGCCGGAATCCTCGTTCTCGAGTCGCTGCGCCTCACAAAGTTCCAGCACAGCAAGCTCAAAGAGAGCTACGCCGCCGATCCACGTACTACCTGAGGTTGGGATCTTTGCGTGGCGCGCGTGAGCGTCGCGTAGGAAAGCCCGCGCTTCGGGTGGGTGGCCCGCTGCACGGTGCATTATTCCGAGTAGAAGCGAGCGGAGGGCGTGCTCATCGGGCGAGTCAAGCGCGGGGCGTATGCGTAGAGGTGCGGGCACGTGCGTGGTCGTGTCAAGGTCGTCACTGCTGTTATGGTTGTTGTTACTGGCTGGTGGTGGGGTATATGCGAACGGTGTAGGCAGCGCTATTGGTGGTGTGACGGAGAGTAATTCAGCGATATGCGCTTGTGCGACGGTAGGCGTTATGCGGCCGTGGGTGTTCCAAAAGATGGCCATTTCTTTTTTCCAGTTTGGACAAAGTCAAAAAAGGCGAAAGGAGAGGTGTGATCGGCCTACCTTCTGCGGGGCTGATAGAGATAGACTCTACCCAATCATCCTCGGAACCTGTGCGTCTCAAATGCTTCGCCTTCCAGAACGCCACTGCAGAGGAAAACAAGAATCAGCTCATCACTTCAAAGTAATGCAAATCACGCACACTTCTTCTTGATGAAGACCTCTGTCGGTAAGTCCTTGTTCCCGACCTTACGCTTGTCGATCTGTGCCGGAGTTGCCTCGAGTAGTCTCTGCGCTTCTTTTAAGTTGCCAAGCGACCAATGACATCCCGCTGCAATAAAGTAGTACGTAGCATGCGACCAGGTATTGATCTCGGTCATCTGCACGAACATCTTTGCAGCGTCCTCGTAACGGCGCTGCGCGAGAAAAACCCATGCGAGCTCAAAAACGAGGACCGCGTCAGCTTGCGGGAAGACGTTCTCTCGATCGAGCGCAAGACCGGCTTGAAGGGATTTAATAGCGGACTCTGGGTCTCCGGACATGCGATAGATCTTTGCCTGGCGGGCGGAAACATCGATTAGGTTCGAAGATATTAGAATCAGCAGTCCAGTTGGGGAGGCCTTACTCGATTCAGGATCCAAAGAGTTCCTGTGGGGTATTTTTTTTCGAGCCTGCATGTTTGATTGACCTTGAGCAAGGACCGTAGACATGCATATAGGAGGGCGCGGGGAGCATGTACGCACTTATCGACAATCGCCTTGTATTGCTTGAGGATGTACCTCTCATCTGCCTGGTAGCCAGACACCAGCAGGACAACTCCGTAATAACTCATCAACGCGAGCCCAGCAAAGACCGAATGCACATCGCTACCACTCGCGGAAAGGGCAAGAGCGCGGAGGGCGAGCCTTCGGTCATGGTTGAACCCAAAGAAGCCTACAACGCTCCTGTATGCGACCAAACAAACAAATGTCAAACGCTGCCGTATCACGTAGAGGGTCGTACGCACTTGACCTTTGACGGAAGTAAGGAGAGGACAAGGTTAAAAAGGCCGTGACCTGCCATTCGTTATTCAGGCATTAAGAAAGACATGCAAAGGGACGCGGGACAGGACGAACCAAAAGCGGTGCCCGAGATGATCAGGTCCTCAATCGGGCCGTCCTCCGTGGGTGGTGCGATGCTCGTGGGCGTTGACGCGCCACTTGGCGTGGCGGAGCGCGAGAGGCCTAAGCGACTAAGGAAGCCAATCGATCTTGTGGAAATTGAAGAGGCGGTGCTCGCCGGCGTCGATGGGCTAGAAAGTACTTGTTGAGCGGCGAAGTTGAGAAGCGAGCCTTGGTGCGAAGACGAGTTGGACGGCGTCGGAGTATCGTAAGCATCAAGGCCGTTCGGGAAGACGATCTTATAAAGCCTACAGAAGGGTGCTTAGTGATCAGGAACACGAGTTGAACTAATGAAGGAACAGACTTTGCGTAACGAGAGTGTGCACTTATGAGATTGTGAACTCGTGTGAGCAGTGAATAGATAGGTATACAACAGGGACCTCCTACTTGTTCAGCGCGTACCTGTGAGAAAGTACACACAATGTCGGTCTAATGCGCCATGAACCAATAGTAATGGAACTTACAAACATTGTAGGTAACCGTAGTAGGATTCGCTGTCATCAAAGGTGAGTAAGCATACTAAATAGGCAAGGAAGTTGTGCGGCGAGTATCGGCCTTGATTGGCGGAGAACAACGGAGACGTACCTCAGAGCATAGTTCAATCCGAGGAGGATGACACAGTCTGAATAGATAAGCTCCCATTCTGTTGCAGCGGGGAAGCGACCGGTCTGCTTGTGGTTCTTTGCGCTCTTGAGCTGTTTCTTTGCGCCGGCCTCTGCCTGTTCCAGGAGACTTGAAGCCTCAGAGATAAGGCCAGACTGGAAGAGTGTTACACGACCTCAAGAGCGGTATCAAGGAGACAAGTGCGCACCTCCAAGCTCAAGGCAGCCTGTAGGAAGGCACAGGCGCCAGAACCCAGGAGATGGAGGGCAGAATCGCTGCTCTTGAAAAGGTCTTCTGCCTTTCCCAGTTCATTGGAGAAAATGAAATCGAAACCGGCGGTGGCGGACTTGATGTCAGCTATGGCTTCCTCTGTTGGGGTGAGCATTGCAATTTGGGACAGGGGGTGAAGGGGTAAGGAGCGGGGTAGAGGGCGTAATGGAAGTGTGGGAAGGGTTGTATGTTGCTGGGGTGGATATAAATAATGGGGAGTGAGCTGAATGAGCGTGACCTGATCTGATGTTTGTGTCCACGTCTGCGGGCCTCGCATCCCGGATCCTGGCCGCTGTCTGCCGAGGTCTCGCCACAACCCATCCTCGGCCTTGGCTTGTCCCCAAACAATGCTCCCCAGATTTCTACGCCCCATACACCATTCCTCAACCAGGTCCTATTCCCTCTTCTCAAAGCCCCCCGGTGGTCGCTTCTTCAACTCCTCAAAACCACCCAAAGTCGTCCCCCCCGCCACTGCCTCCGCAAAATCTCCCACTCGCGTCGACGCAAGCTCCGCAAACGGCGACACCCAACAACAACAGTCCTCGTCCTTGCCAGATGACCCTTCAACAACGACGGCGACGCCCCCATCTAACGCTACACCCGCCGCACCGGCCCTTCCAACGCCCTCCACAGCTCCCATTGCGCTGGCGTCCCACCCACCACTGAGCGCCCCCGACCTGCGTCTACACCAGTTCTTCTCACAGCATCGCCCACTCGTTCTCTCCCAACCCGCAACAACACTTTTCGATTCCTGTCCCACGCTCGCTCTCAATCCCTCACCGCCGCATGGCTCAACCATCACAAACACGATTCTGGCCTCCGTCCCCCAAGGAACGCTGGAGGACCCACCGGAGACGACACCAGAAGCAGATGCAGACACCGCGCGGCTTCTCGCTCGCACGTTGGCGATGAACGCCGTGAGCAGCGCGGTTAGTTGGGATGCCACGTTGCGTCGACTGGGTCTTCAACCGGCCGAGAACACTGCTGCTGCGCTGGGAAGCCAGGGTCTTACCATCGAGCTTGACAGTACCAAGCGCAAGCGGAGAAAGAAGATGAAGAAACACAAGTTCGTAAATTGTTCGTTTGCGCATTTTCTATCGTGATCCTTATCACTTGTGTCACATTTTAGGCTGAAAAAGCGACGAAGGGTGAGCCTGTGCCTCCTTCTTTCCTTTAGCTTGTCTAATTTTTCTTCCATAGCTCCAACGTGCGCAACGGTTGAAGATAGGACGGTGAAACACGTGGTTCGACGTATTGTAGTTGGCTCGTTGGGACTCCTTTTCTTTTCTCTCGTCCACTACCTACAACACATTCCGTTCACATCACCACGTCTAGTCTTACCATAATTGCAAATGTCATGTTTTTCTCTCCAAACTGCTTGCGGCTGATGTCACCAACATCATCGGTGGTGTAAGTGAGTGGTGACGTAGTCCACATTACCAAGTCAGTTTTTACTCAGTTATGAGGTGGGGTCTACAAAGATACATGGGATATTCAGGTAGTGGTTGACGAAGAAAGATAGCCATTAAGTGGGTGGGAGGAGCGGTACAAAGTAACGAGCTTATCCTGGGTCGAAAGGCTCATCCCATGATTCTCATCTCACCCAAGCACTTCCAAAACTTCCAGAAAGCTTTTGCACTTCCTTTGGTGCCGAAAAGCATCAAGGGGTGTCACTGGGGTGCCTTTGGAGGTTTGGGCGCGCCATGGGGATTCCGAATCTGCGACTGACGAAAGGCAGACAGTTTTGGATGATAAGGATGATAAGTTGAGCTGCTTCCCCCGTGCGTCGCACCTTTGGCGTCGTATTCAGGACAGTGTGACGTTAAGTTTGTCCAGTGGAATGGAAGAGGGGACGTGTAAAATCAATGAAGGCATGGCCCTTGAAAGGGCCCAGGTTGAGCGCTTAGCGCCAAATGCTGCATGGAAGTCAGGTGCGCCTGCCACTGTTTCCCATGGCCAGTCCGGAGATGACAAGCTCTTGGTTTGTTTGGAGGTGGGCTTGACTTCTGTAAGATGATTGGACCGTTTGCGGGTCGTCAGTGGTGGAAAATGAAGGAAACGATTTGAAAACTCGGATGGACGGGCACATTGGAGTTTGGACGTTGACGTGACTTCTGAAAACTGGGGTCAGCAAAAGTCGCACGAAAGAGGGATCCGCCCCGCATGCTGGAGGCAACAGGAAGTGGCATAGAGCTTGGTGTATGTACTACCGCAGATAATAAGGTGCCAAGGTCTTCATCGAGGGCGGTGTGCCGTGACGCTCTGGGATAGGGATGCAGATGGAGTGGGTGGGGGAAACTGCATGGGCTCCGAGCACTGTAGCTTAGGAGATGGTGATTGTGGCGGGTTGACGCTGGCGACGTGGATGGAATGTGTCTTGTACGGCACAATTGCTTATTTGTTTCTCCATGTCGTAGACGACGATCGGCGCGAGTTGCGTAGTTTGGACAACGCATGACTAATGTCACCATTCCGAAAATGGAAGGTTTGCCAGACGCTCCAAAAATATTTATTTATTAGTTTGTTATGTATAATTAACGAACATGTAGAAAGTAAATATATAAAATTTAAATGTTCTATGTAATTCTATGGAGAGTGGGAAAGGTACGGCGCGGAGTCAAACGGAGCCGCGCGCGCTAAAGCGGAGTCACACGCTCCAAAGGGGGGGAGCACACAGGGGGCATTTCCGAGCCCATGCGAGTTCCCCGGGACCGGAGGGAGCAAGTGCGATGTGGAGGGGCCCGGAGTAAACGCGAAGCCCAGGGGAGGGGTGTGGGTGGGCCCGGGATGCATGCGGTGGGGGCAAGGGGAACGCAGCGGGGGAGGGGGGGGACGCGGTGGGGAGGGGCAGCGAATTGGGGGGGCGGGGGGCGCGTCGGGCACGGGCATTCGCTTCGGCGGACAAAGCATCCGGTTTAGCGCGGGTACCCCGATCGCTCGCCTCCGACTCGGGCCTGAAATCCACGCGGTGACAAGCTCGATCAAGTAAGCGAGCTCCCCTTGCCGACGCCAGGCGAAGCTTCCTTTCCTTATTGAGTTGGCAGGTGTCTCGGTAACGTCCGGGATGTCGTTAATCGAGGAATCGGAGGAAACCGAGGATCCCCTGGATCCCCCGATCCCGCGTTCTTGCCCAAATCGAGACACATGACAGGCGCGCCGGTGGCACTCGGCCCGGCTGTCCCCAGCGTGGGAGGGGCGACTTTGAGGCGAAAACGAGGAATAGTAGTCATTTAAGGGGACAGATAAGCAGAAACAGGAAGTGCGATATTTTTTCAGTGAGTTATAACGCTCTATTTAACTATTTTGTAGGCACTGAAATTTCAATTAAAAAAAACATTGTTTAGCATTGGAGAAAAGTGCCAACGGCGGAATTGAACCCAGGACCGGGAGGAGCCGAAAAGACACATGCAAACGCATCACACCGCTGAGCTACCCGAGCCTGCCTAGATACCAGCCTAAATAACTTATTAGTAGTCAGTCTGAAACTAGTTAACTCGTTACTTGTCATGATAAGTCAAATTTGAAATTCGCTTATTTCTGACACTAAGAACTTTCCGTTTATAGTGAGTCACTCTTTAGTCATGCCTGTCCAATTCCAAACACTATCGGCGCGGAAGGAAAAGAAAACTAGCGCCGAGCGGCGACTCTCGCGGAGTTCGACTTCCGGCCCAGCCCCGCGCCGCCGCGCATCTTGACCAGCTCGACTCCGCCCCTTCAGCTATGGCCATCGCAGTATCCAAGCTCGCTGTCTCCTCCGAATTCGAAAAAACTATCAGGGGGCAACTGGGCGCCCGCAGCGAAGATTTGGTTTTACAGGTCTGCGACCGCGACGGCACTTATTGGGGTCCTCGACCCAGATGAGGATGTCAGGCTGTCAGGCTGATTATCGCTACGTTTGATTTATTGCGGCTGATCACAAACAACGTAGAGTTACATAGCCAATAGCTGTACTCAACACCATCAGAACGGACGTCTACATGTACAATTTTACCGTTATTCGACTATAACAAGCCAGCATTATATGAAGCGGTCGAATTAGTAAAGAAAAAAAAACACCCCGAACATCATAGGTCTCGGAAAATCGGTTCGTCTGGGAATTTTCCACCACCCACCACCCGTTCCCGCCATTTCCCACCAATTATTATTTTTGGTGAGCTATCGATGCACGAATCAAAGGGAGGGGAGATGGGTAATGTGGAGATGTTTAGGCAGGTTCGTCGTCCTGCGCTGCAGAGAACCACGGGTATTTGTCGTCACACCCAGGGCACTGTACCACCGATACGGTGAGAATGGCATCGCCGCATTTTCGGCATCGATATGGGCCATCGCCATCGGCTGCTCTATCGGCGATTATCCTCGCACCGGGGTGAGAGAACGAAGTATCATCGATCTTAGTTTGCTATACAGTTGACGCAGAGACAGTGGTCAGGAGAGACTACTTTGACCCCGAAGGGGGAGACGTGGTGCGTACCTGTTCGCTTCCCCGTGCTTGCTGAGAATCCGGGCGCGGGGTTTTGTTTAGTCCATCGGGTGACGTATTTGAAGGGGCTTTCGCCCCAGAAGAATCGGACATCTCGTTTGGAGCCATTGAGAAGGACAGAACAAATTTGAGTGCGAGATGAAGGGGAGGAGGCCTGTATTTAACCAAGTCATTTTCTTTGGCCTTTGGCCTCATCCCGTCCCCTCCACAATGCACGCCACCCGCAGCCATTGTTGGCTTGAATCGGTTTTATGAGGGGGCATTCCTGGATCCGGCTCTGGTGGAGATGTCAGTTTTGTGGTGTAGTCAAGACGGGCATTACAGTAAGTCGTTGGCCTGACGGACCAGATTGGTGGGCCTTCCTTATTTCCCAATTTAGTGGCAAGCGGAGTTAACCTCAAGGTTAACCTGCGAGACTGACCTACAGGGGATCCGAGGGTGACTGTAACTCGTCGGCTACGTAAAAAAACACATTTCCCTGGGCCGTCGCGCGCTCCGACAGGAACATGGCCGAGGGGAGGGAGGGAGGGCCAGAGCGCATTTAGGCACAGCATATGGGGCATCGTCATCCACAAAGAATTTGAAATCTTACGAGAAGGCGGACTCGAAACATGGATCCCCGAAAAGAGACCAGAGCAGGTGATAAAAATTGCTGCGGGAGGATCTTCAAGTGCTGGGGGAAGGGAGGGGGGAGGTGCCGTGCAGGCAAAGCTCGGGTAGGGGCCGTATAGCTGATGGCAAGACGTTTATACTAGTCGGAGGCGCCAGGCGGGCGATGAACTCTCCCTAACTCGTCCTTTCTGATGGAGAACAAGAAGCCCAGGGATTCCCATGTAGAGACAGCAGTTCAATTGTCGTCCTTTGACAGGCCTCGAGGTTGTTGTTGTCAAAGAACGAGACGAATCTGTATCAGTCACGTGGCTCCCCTGTGCAGGTGCCAGGTACTATCGAGTCATCGCATCTATCGCGCCCCTCTCCCCTGGATGTCGAGATACAGAACACATTTTGTGTGGCCAACTTCTCAATACAAATTCGGGCTACGGAAAGCGAAAGGTATTTTTTGTCCTGCTCCATGTTTACTACGTAGGGAGAACAAACGACACCGCTTTCAATTTAGGCATCAAGGCGCCTGTGACCTACAAAAGAAGACTCGGAATTCTCTATTATTCACACCACAGCAATGCACATCCAGTCGGGACCCTTTAAGACAGGAACAGCGCCATTCAACCTTCTCACGGAACCCCATCATAATCTTACCAGTTTCGACCGTTTCTTTTCGGGTGTTGTACCCTTGTACAATTGCAGTCCTAAATATGGTTCGGCATTTGTACAATGTTCATCCACAAAACGCTACAATCTCTTATCATTTTCCTTGGTGACGACACGCCAAAATGGCTCTTGTCCTAGGTAGTGCACACTGCTTTTCTCTTCCTCGAGCTGATTGCGGAGCCATACGCCGGTCGGAGATATGTCCATGGTTGTGTTGGCGGTCAACGTGTTAATGTATCACCTGTGACCCTGGTAACCGTTTTTGTAATCCAATTTGTATATTACTTGAATGTGCGTCAAGGCGTGGTCTCCCGTGTGTCATAAATAAATCCCGGTGCCTAGCGGGGGAAGTGAAATCACGAGGAATGTTTCTATTACAAGTGACTCGGAGCAGGAGGAACAATGCGACTTTCTATGCCAAGGTTACCAATCGGGTCCAAGTGGTTATTTGAAACTTGCCTTGGTTACTGCTAGGAGGGTTAGAAGCGTCGATCCACCTTTCTTGGTGCTGAAAGTTTAAAGGGAGAGGTTGGGCGCGAGGGGGGTGAGAGGCGGCGTGCGCATGAGCGTAGCGCGAGCTGCATGGATGCAGGTTATGTACAAGATATAGAGATGTGGCCAGTAATGGGTCGAATGCGGGTGGAGAAGCGATGCGTGAACCAGCTGTGGCACCTTCGTCGAATCGTCGGTCCTTGGACAATGCGGGGAAGCTTGTCGTTCAGGGGGTAGGGAGAGCCTAGATCAGCCTAGGATTGCCTCTGCGAGCTGTGTCCAGCGTAGTTGCCAGGCCGAGACGACCGACTCTTTTGGCCGAGGAATCCCCCTGGGAGATGGCGTGAGGTCACTGGCAATCAGGAGCATCGATATCATTGCGGGCGAGATTGAGGCAGCCCGCTTTGGCCCTACAAGCGACGGCTGAGATGTACGCCACTCGAGGCGGATCCTCATGTTTCGGGGAAGGCAGAAAAGCTCGGCCAGCGCGGCGCGACCTGCGAGGGACGGAGGTAAGCAATCGTCACCTGGGTTGCTACCGGATTGATAAATCGTAAGGTAATTCAACGGGACATAGTTGTTGAGGTGAGATTGGGCTGGTGTGCGGCTGCAGAGACATTGGTAGGGCTCCCAGATCTGCGGTCGCCGGTGACCGTAATGTCCTGGTGAGTCGAATGACGCTTCCAACTTTTCCCATAAATGAGACCGCTGTGCGTGCGGTAGATTTTTGACCACCCATCTTCATGGATACAATTGGGTTTGGGGCATGAGGTGGTCGGACTTGGTGGCATCGGAGGGTTCTGACTCGAAGTAGACGGAGGCGCTCCATGATTTGCATGGGTTGCCATAGCATGTTAGGTGGTCGGTGAAAGACCTTTGGGAGACAATTGGAGGTCTTCGCCACGAGTCTACGGGAGGGACATGGGCCTGATGAGTCGATGACCTAGCCACATGTGGAGGGCGGCGTTTGGATGAATACTTGTGAGCTGATGTTACTAATAGATGCGTGGTGTGAAGGTAACCTGCCATGTGTTGAACCGCTACCTTTCATGGACGCGTTGAGGCCTGTTGCTACTCGGAGGCTGCACGCTTTTTGTTTCCTTTTTGGGTCCGAATTTGTATTCCGCAGCGAGTACAACTTGGCACAGTGGCAGTCACGTGTGTAACGACTCGGACGTATTATGCTTATGAGGTGTAGATAGAGGGCGGTGGCCAGCAACAGCTGGCCATGGGCAGCGTGACATCGCGTGGGAGCACGCTGGTACGCGCTCCGGACTCTAGTGACCATTTACGGTAATCAGTCCCGGCATGGCCGCATGGCTCATACGTTGCGCCGCATCGTGGGATATCAATGCATCAATTCGCAACTCCGTTGTGATGTAAGGTTGCCAGTGAGGTTTCGTGACTTTCGTCGAGCTACAATGCCCTACTCGATCTGTTTGAGTGCTGGGGTAATTTTTTTAAGTGTCTGGAGATCTATACGACGATTCCCATTTTGATAATGTCCGAGTCCGAATTACTCTCGGTCCTTGACTCCTTGCCCTGGTCGCCTGGCGTTGGCTGGCGATAAAGCAAATCGATCAGGGGCGGTTCAAGAAGTTCGCTCTCACATACATTGTCCATGGCTGACAGAGAAGTTTGCAAAGCAATTGTTGGGTGAGGGCGAGATAGAGGCCGTGCTCAAGAAATTAGCTCGATTGACCCAGGAGTCCAGGACAAGACCCGAATGACCGTTGCTCAGACCTTGGGTGTGGTCCATGGCCTTGTGGGCAGCTTGAGAGTGGTTATTTGAGGTGCGTAGTAGTCTGAGGTGCGTAATAGTCGCATGGTTGTTCGCGGATATTTTTAAGCACTTTGTTCTGTTACATGGCGAGGCGTCAACGTATAGTCGACAGGATTGGGTAGTACATGTCTCGCCCGGAACACGTATCCCCACTGCTGACTTGGATCGTAGTCTCTCTTCACGATGGCCTACTATTATTTTGACTTTCGGGATGCCAAGAAGCAAGAGCTGCAAGACTGCTACCGTCTGCTCTCCTCCCTCATTCCGCAGCTGTCTTCCTAATCGGCTTCTTGCTACAACATCCTCTCCTAGTTATATTCAAACAATACTCGCGGAAACCGAAAGCTGGATTTTGACGCGCTCAATATACGTATGACGGACATGTTGAGTCTGCAGGGCGAGCCTGATTTATATAATCGTCGACGCTCTCGATAAATGCCCTAATTTCTCGGGGACCGCCGTCTCTCCGCGAGGACGCCCTGGAACTGATTGGAGAACTTGTGGACTTCCGAATGTACATCTGTGTGGCTAGCCAGCCAAATATCCGAATGACGCTCGAGCCGTTGACGTATCTCAAGATTTCTCTACATGACGAGAGAGGGAAAAAGGAGAACATAACTGCGTACATCAATTCTGTTGCCCATTCAGACAAGAGGCAAAGAGACGAGGACCAGAATCTGGTTATTGATACACTCTCCCCAAAATGGAGATGGCATGTAAGCTGAGATCATGTCTACGTGTCCGGAATCAGATACTCACGCCATAACATAGGTTCCGATGGGTTGTGTGCCAGGTTGACGGCCTGTGTCGCACTTTTCCTGCAAGGTGTTTGGAGTGTATTGAATAACTTGCCGAAGACGTTGGACGGAACATACGGCCGCACTCTGTTATGGATCTATGAGGAGAAACGAGAATATGCACAATGTCTTATGGTATCTATTCGCCCTCTTCGTGTCGAAGAACTCGCGAAGATTCTTGCAGTTCAGTTTGACACTGGCAGGGCAACAATCCCTACATTTAACGCAGCTTGGCGTCCAGAAAACGCAGAAGAAGCAATATCCGCTTGCTCTAGTCTTATCGCCATCGTCGATAGGAAAGGAAGCCGAGTTGTATAATTCTTGCATTTCTCCGTCAAGGAGTTCCTGACATCGGAGCGACTGGTGAAAACTGAAGAACGCCTTTCATACTATCACATTCTCCCCGAACCTGCGCATAGCATCCTTGCGCACGCTAGCCCCAGCGTCCTCCTCCGACTTGATGATAAAAGAGATACCACCATAGGCCACTTTCCCCTCGTCTCGTATGCCACACGACACTGGATCAACATGTCGCGGCATGGGTCGGGGTACTTGACATCGACCGTCATTGGATGCAGCCCATGTCCTAGTACACCCGACGCGACCTGAGGCTGTGCCACTTTATTATGCCTCTGTGCGGATTCCGTGTTATCGTGGAGCTTAGATCGTGGTTCTCACGCGACTCTCTTACATGCTGCCTCAGTCAAGGGACATTTAGATGTCGCATCGCTGGCTCCTTAAGAACGGTGCAGACCCCAACTCCGGTGACCATTTGGGCAGGGCTGCGCTTCACAGGGTACGGACAACTCGTCATGGCGCAGTCATCACTGGAGATTGCGCGGCTCCTCATGAATTTTGGCGCAGACGTGAGTGTCACGGACGATAAAGGCTGGACCCCACTTCTTGCGGAACTGTTACTTGGATCTAGCGCAAAGTCTAGATACTGTATTCGGGATAAGAAACAACAGATCGCTGCACGTCTGTCGCGATGGGAAGCTGGACATTTCACACCGTCTATTGGCGAGAGACGTTTAGGCAATGTCTATCGTCTGGGAAATTGAAACTCCTCTGGTGCCATGTCAGCTAGACGCCCAAATGCAACGAGAAGAAAGAACGCCCGCACAAATGACCTGACACGAAGAACCCCATATAACAGCGCCAAAAGCGCTGTAATCCACCAATGTTCGACGTACTGAACATCACGCAGCAAAGTCCAGAGGTTGCCGTGCCTTTGAATTAATCCTTAGGGCCTGTTGGGCAACTGAAACAGGGCGACTAAGAAAACAAACGTAGCCCCGCAGTCGACCCAATCAGCGCCGCAGTGAATTTCAACATTTCTGCTACAATTAGACGATATCATCAATCTTTTGTTGGCAGGGTTACCTCGCGCAATTTTGACTTCATGTTAGCTGTCTGTTCCTGTCGCAGTATGGTTGTGTGTTGTGATGTCGAAGGCAAATAGTTTAGCCAAGGCCCGGCCCAAGGGTATCACCGTCGATTCACTGAGTCGGAGTCCATGTCAGCAGGTGCCAGGTGGCGAGCAATTCCGGAAACCCTTGCAGCAACTAGTTTAAGTGGGGTAGTGCTGCGACTCTTCTCGGGGTGTAGATAACCTCTATAACCTCCTGCTTCGGTCGTTCACCGCTTGTGTAATGATGTGTCACCAGAGCTGTTCCATACATCCCGTATGCTCCATGCTCAAGAAGACGTTGAACAACCTGAAGGTGAGTTCTCTAAGTACATCCTGTACAGAAATAACGTCAGCACTCAGCAACGGAGACCAGCTTCTGCTTGTCACAGCCGCTGAGCCGCATATCGCGAATCCGGTACGAATTTATGTAGTAGAATGCGATGGTGGTGCGTTGGTTCACATGGACGTTCCATTATTAGAAAAAAAAGGGTTGAAAGTTTGGTTGAAAGAAGGGCCGAATGGCGTCAAGAGCGGGTGCAAAGCAAGAGCGAGACCATACATACCGTAGAAGGCGAAGTAATACAAGGTTTGTTATCACCGTGAGGAAATTGCCGGCCCGATCCAACCGAGGCCGCGGGCGTCGGGACTGGAAGGTCGATATCAAGGTCGTTACTGCACTGCATTACAGCAAGTATTACATGTGCAGTAATTTTTTGGATATCCCGATTCATAGATAAAGTGTGAAAATAATCATATTGGTATGAACCGCACTTTAACTTGTTCTATCTAATCTAATCTTTCTCTCGTCACATAGTAAGCCATTGTTAACCGGTTGACCCGTGGTCCGCGGTCTTTTTTATATATTCCGATCTTGATATTCCGGTCTCGATTTTGGGACTCCGGGCTGCCCAGGCATGGAATCGATTCAAGGCAACAAGCGATGAAGGTGCGACCCAGGCCAACCTGGCCAGGTAACACATGCAGATGGGGTTCGTTTGTATTCGCAATGTATTCGGTTGCTTGAAGTGCTTCGACGGGGCCGCCTTAGGGGCTGTTGTCACTGACCCTAATACTGTACAACTGTTTAATGAGAAGGAAGTTCTCGTCTTGGTTCTCGTCATTACGGCTACCGTGAAAATAAATATGCGGCGGGGTACCGACGCCGCACATATTACGCCGCCCCCAAATCGCATTCACTTGTTCGCTTGCTTATTCGGATCTTACCGGTACATTTATCGAACTCTGCGCCGCAGCCGCCAATTGTACATTGCGAATGTAAATTCTACGGATAATCAATTGTGGCCCAATCTGTGGGGGGGAACGGTTAATCAAACCACACAGCAAAGGACCGGTGACGGCATTTGCACCCTGCAGACTGCAGTTCGTAATAACTTACAGTAACCCAAAATGCTTACTTCCACACAAATTGTCGGCGGCCGCGCCTCTCCAACTTGAACAGGACCACATGCACCCGCGCTTCGCAGTTCGCACTGCCCTCAAATGGGACTCAATACCCATCATCCATCCCGCGCATCCGGGCTCAAATCCGCAACGGGCCCAATGAAATTATTTTTCAATGTGAAATCTCTACGTTGACCTAAGTTACAGTAATTGGTGGTGCTGCCAGACTCTACGTGGTTACAGTAATTTACGCCGGTGCGGTCCCAAACCCGGGATTGTCGCCCATGTCATCCCTCCGCGCCCGGACCGCGCCCTGACAGACCGGTAGCCAGACAAGTAGCCAGACTCCCTTTGGCACCGAGGACGGGACATAACTAGTAAACGGTTGACACAGAGAAGCGAGAAACAAAAGGAGGGCTCGGCGGCGATAATAGTAGCACAAAGCTCCAGGGACGCACACAGACAGTAAAGATCATCGATCAGTTTTATAAAGGTCCCATCACGAGTAGAACAGCCCATTTCCATGGGGTGCAACAGAGGTTTCGCCTCATAAGGTTCCGTTAAAACTTCATCCGGGATGGCTAATATTTCTACCATATGGTTCCTGGCGATAACCTTCCACGAAGAGCTAGGTTGCTCGGGCCTTTTGGCACTGGAAGGTCGAGCGATAAATATTAGCGATCGGAATAATCGATATAAAATTTGCCGATGCATGAGAGAGATTGCCGCTAACAGTGATGCTCGAGTCAAACGGCACAACTGAGAGAATGAGAGGCATAAGGTAGCAGCATGCGCAGATTTGGAAATTTTAGAAGTTTCGCGCGGTCCACGAGACACAATAGTGCGGGGAGCGCATGCCAACAATATGGATGGCCCGGAGAAGCCCGTCAAGTAAAATTTCAACCAGTGAATAATGTTAGAGTTAGCGGCTCAGGAAGCCGCAGTCATATTACAATAACAGTCAGACGTCTTGTAATGAACCCCAGAAAACTACAGTCCCTCAACAGTGGGCGCTCCAAATGCATTGGGATTAGAAGACTATCCCTGTCTTGAATGACTGTAATTCAAAGGCGTTAGACGGCTTGTGCCGAAATGCTGAGATGGTAGAGCACACCTTGGATTTGGGCTATCCCCAACGACCGCGGTTTTTTCTATGTCTATATCTACGGTCGCTGTGCCGGATACAGCATCGAGCTTGAGGTTATCGCCGATCGAGGTTTGTGTGTGATGGTGCAGCCTGGGGTGAGCGAAAGCAAGCGGCGTTACAGTGGCACGAAAAGATCGGCCAGAATCCACGTAACATCGAGTATTGCCATGGGCTCCGCGGAAGGGGTGGTCACGGAAGTATATCCGATTGTTGAGGCTTACCAAAAGGGTATTAGAATATCTAGAGCTCTCGTCAGCATTGGCTCTCACTTCGAGCACTACATCACAATCACAATTTCCCGATGATCCCAGCTCTTTTTTTCTCACATCAGCAACAGCGAACACGTAATAAACCATCATAACGCACGTAAATGTGTAGTATATCTCTTTCTGCGGAGACAATAACATGTGAGAAGAGGAGACAGGACAACTCAAAGTCGACCTACGGGGAAGGCTACATAGAGCACGAAAGAGGCGATTGCCACACCAGCTTCATAAAGGAATAAAATGAATGTCGATAAGGGGTTCATCAAAGGGATATATACCAGTGAGCATGTTTGTTTCGACGGTGAGACGCACCACGCGGAGCAATATGTAATTAGAGTAATGGCCCACGGCTTGTGCTTGTCTTAACTTTTGAAAACGAACAATTGTCATATTTTGGAGTGTCAAAGGGAGCTGCCACGTACAAGCACGGTCATCGCGATGGCAATAAGAATATCCGCGAGAGCACTCGGGAGCGACCATAGCTAGTTGCAGCAAACGATTAGCCAGTGCGGCGACTAAAGGGTAAAAAAGTACATACAAATAGGGCTGTCCTAGAAACAGCATATCTTCCAAGCGTAAGTGACTGGACCACAGTCAGACATGGTCGCGCTAAGATGATGGTAAAACGTGCCTTGATCCCACCCCATGCCGCTCCAGTTGATTGAACTGCTCCAACCTGTATCCGGGCAAGGTCGTGGCAGCCCGTACTCGGGAATGAAAGGGAAGCCACGTACTATAGCGATGATAATACAGGGCCATAACAACCGTTTGTTCAACGTCCATATCCGATAGCAGAAGTATTCCTGAACCACCAGTGAACTTATTGAATCCATTATCGCGATGTCAATAGGAGCATAATGAGAGCTCGCGAGTCGTTCCGCATTTCCATAATTTTGGATGAACCAATAGTGGACGTCGGCGCCCGTCAAGGCTGTTTGAACGGTCTCCAGTAGAAAGACAAAATAGGCTATTTATGGTTCATTATCACTGAGTCGAAACTGCTAGCAAACGTGGAGTACTCGCCTAAAATCTTCAAGGCTCGTCTATCGTCCGGGAAATTGTAGGTGTAAACGTCTGCAAGTGGATCACGATCAATGGAATAGCCGGCGTTAAGAGATAGGGACGTACAAATCTGAACACAAAGAGAGCCATAAAGCGCCCAATTGACCAGAGGGCCAAAAAGCTAAGCTTAATGTTGCGCTCATCAACCAGCTATGCAACAAAAATCCAGGCGTACAAGTGGAGTAGCTCTGTGGTCCAATCAGGGTTTTGTTAGAATGACTGGAGGATCGACATACATCTTGGAGACATCGACAGATGATGATGGCCCTGCCATTGGTGTATCAAGTCGAGGAGTATGGGTGGATTGGTACTATTCGCATTGTACCTCTTTATAGAAGAGAGAACAGGTACCGACTGTCACGGTACATTCTCATTGGTTGGGGGCGGTGCGTGCTGGTCTGCTGGTCAGCAAATTTACTAGCGCCAGAAATATATCACCACGACCCTTCACGGCACCATTTGGGTTGGCCAAGTTTTGGGGTCAAAATGTCGAAATTTCAATATGCCCCTGTTTCAGACAGTCAATTTACGTTCATATACAAGCTTATGCAATCATAGGTCCACTATCCTGCTTCGCCTCTTTGCCTCGATACGCACCAGATTTTCTGTGGAGCTGATCGCACCGCATAAACGGACAAATTTCACACATATAATTGTAAAACTCCCCAGTGTTGAAGTCTGCGAGCGCTGATCGGTGGTCACGCATCAAGATCTTCCAGCAATAACTCGAGTACATTCTTGGGGCTGTTCTCTTGTAAATACTCGAGCCCAAGTACTGTCACATCTTTCTGTTCCTCCATCGCGATACGTACCAGCATTACGGCTACGCACTACCAGCGGCCATGAAGCCATTCGTGCTGAGTGGGAACGCACAGCGTCCTGTTGGGGGATGTTTGCGCGCTGGCCTGCTACGCCGACTCGGAGCAGGCTTTGTGTCTGTAGGCTTGGCCCGCTGAAGTTTTGCAAGCCGGTCTTGCTGCGTGCCCGCGCGAAACTGTGCCGGTCAGGGACGCCCGACTACCAAGGGATCATCGATCATTACAGTAATCAACTAGGGTACACGGTCCTTATTCTCAAGCGTGGTCCCCGGCATCCAGTACGGCTTTCTTATGCGCTTTCAAACCATCCTACCATTTGTGGCGTCGCACGTCAGAGCCTTTCGAACAAGAAGTAATTTGGGCATGCACACTCACAGAGGCATCCTTCTACGCCTGTACTCTCGTTGAGTCTCGCGCTCAGCTTGCACTGAATTCGGGCCTTTTCCGCATACAAGCTTGAAAGATCCTTAGCTCGACATTGCGCCGCGCCGCGGGGTCGACTGATCAGGGAGCTTAACATGGTAACGGATCACGAAGCCAAGTACCACGAGGATACGCGCCTCTCGCACCGCGTGTGAGGTTCTGTGGGAGATACCACCCATACTGCGAATAGATAGTCATGCGTCATGTTCATTGATTTTCCGACTACAGAGTTTTCCCCTGTGCAACGACCTCAATCATCTAGGCGGTTCAGGACGGCTAGTTGAAGGGCTATAGCCTGCGCGAAACGTTTAGAGTTCGCATGACGAAAGCGGGACGAACTGTATGTGGCATTCTCGCATCAATTACTCACGCACGCCATGTGGCCCTTCATCGATTCATCAGTTCAGCTCACGTCGTTGCCAACTTTTGGAAAGGTTTCGGAGTTTCGGCTGCAACCGACGTGCGTCACGTGCGGTGTGTAAGCCATGTTGTCAACAGTTTGTCAACTGTTCGCATGTCAAGTTGCGTCTTGGGTTCTAGGGCCATTCTAACTACGCAGCACAGGAGACCACGCGTTCTAGGCGATACCAGTTATGGGATGAAACCCTGAGAAGTGTGGTTCATGGCGCTATTTTAGTAAAATCGACACCGCACGTCAAGCCGCACGTCGTGGTCTTTGAACATCGTATGTATGTGGTGGTACTTATTTACTGAATTAGGATCGGTTAACGTGCCCACGTGTACCGGAAGTGTCATACCACCATGCGGGACATGCTTCTTTCACCGTTTTCCTCATGGCTTGGTGTTGAAGCGTATAAATTGAACTGGCGACGAACATATCTATTGTGCGAACCATGACCCGTCTTAGCCATGCACTCGTTCTGTTCAGTCTGCTTTATGGGCTCTTTTGGGGGCCTGTGACAGCACGCGACACTCCGTTGAGGGCAAAGCGCCTCGAAGTAGCGAAACACTGGGATTCGTCCAGCCGCAGTCGCAACAGCGCAAACAACGTTCGTCGTGCCACAGACACATCAGCACCTTCAAGAGTAAAAAATATCACATTCTCGAATCCAAAGGCGTCCGGTGCGTATGATTGGTCCACGTGCTTCCTCTCTTTGTCTCATGCGCTTCCAGAGTTCTGGGTAAATGGTGCGACCATTCCCCAAGTCAACTTTGATGTTGGCCCGTCATGGTCGGGTCTGATTCCCATCAGCAATGCGGCAAACGAGACGAGAAAGGTGTAGTTATTACGTCTCAGGCATCTTCATCCTGGTCTTACTCATCATCCAGTTGTTCTTCTGGTTCTTTCCTCCGGGCCCGGAAGGAAGTTTAGATGGTCTCATCTTTTGGTATGCCGTTTACCTTGTTTTTCTTCGTTCATAGTTCAACTGCGTGCCTTGAAGGACTAACGGGGGTCCTGGTTGCTCGTCGCTCGAGGGTTCCCTCCAGGAGCATGGAGTAAGCTCCCTACAGCTAAGTGCCGAGGACTATATCTGAAACAGCCCAGCCCTTTACGTGGAAAAAGGGCCAGGCTTGCCCACGCAAAACGAGTGGAGCTGGACCAATCTTTCCAGTGTTCTATATGTAGAACAACCTGTTGGCACTGGCTTTTCTCAAGGAACGCCAACTGCAAGGGTACGCGATTTCCGTGTCACTATAACTCCGTGACGTGGTGTTCAGATTCAGTGTGATGGCAGAATGAGAACGATATTGCGGAACAACTCGTTGGATTTTTGCAACAGTTCTTAGAAATTTTTGTGGAGCTGAAGGGAAGGAAATTCTATCTCACCGGCGAAAGTGTGAGTTCATGTTTGCTCTTTTGTTTGTCGAATCAGTTTTGAGAGTAAGACAGTATGCGGGAATGTATGTGCCGTGTGAGTAATATCCTAGGTCGCTGCGCTTCCGCTGAGCACAAGTGAAGACATCGCGGATTTCATCTACGAGCATACGACTAGGTCAACACTTGATTTAGATTTGCAGGGTATCTGGATCAATGACCGTGAGCCTCTTGGATTCTCGACTGGTAGTCCGCTCATTCTTGGCTTGAATACAGCTGTGATCGGTTGGGACGTCGTTCAGTCACAGATACCCGCTGTTGATTTCGTGCATAAATATGAACACGTCTTTGCCTTCAAGTCCGTCATTCTCTTTATTTATTTGTTTTTGTCCGATCACAGCTAACTTTTGTACAGTCAAACATTCCTCGCACATCTAGACTCGGTCGCAGCAAAGTGCAACTATTCGGATTACATGAAGAAGCATGTTACGTACCCCCTCAAGGGCTGCTTCCTCTGCCGGGTAAATCCACGGAAGCCGATCCGAATTGCGATGTTTGGGACGAGATATTCAATGCATCGCTGATTGTAAACCCAGCTTTTGATATGTATCATGTCTTTGACACGGTGAGTGACGTGTCGTAGTTGTTATTTGCAACTACCTGATGCATTTTACAGTCGCCAATCCTGTGGGATGTGTTGGGTTTCCCGTAAGCCCTCTATATTACATGGTTTGTGTTGCTGAGTTGAGCATTCCCTTACCAGGGGATCATTCGTCCAGACTCAGGTTTCTCCGTTGTATTTCGACCGGAAGGACGTCAAGGCGGCAATTCACGCACCCGCTGACGTTGACTGGGTGTTGTGTACTAATACCAATGTTTTCCCAGACGGTGATTCAAGTCTCCCTCCAGCATTCACGGTGCTTCCAAATGTCATCGAGAAGAGCAAGCGCTCAGTGATTGTGCATGGCCTCGCGGACTTCCTTCTGATCGCTGAGGGTGCGCGCATCGTTATTCAGAAGTGGGTGTTACGCTGTCTATGTTGATGATCGTATTGAATGTATTTTCCCTTAGTATGACTTGTAAGCGATCCCGACATACGTCGTTGAGGCGTTGGCTAAATCGATCTAAATAGGGGCGGGATGCAGGGCTTCCAGACCCCGATTGTCCGGGACTCGTTCATCGTTGACAGTATTGGGGCATTGGGGAGTGTGCATTCTGAGCGTGGATTGACCTACGTTGAGGTCGAACTCGCTGGGCACATGTGAGCGATGATCACATGCTGGAGTGTCTCCATGTTCGGGGCTGACCTGATTGATACAGGGTACCTGAAAATTCACCTGCTGTAAGTGGATTAATGAGTATAAAGAGAGAGAAAATGATTTTAATTATTCTGTATAGGCAGCCCTCCAGATAATGGAATATCTAATGGGCTTCAGGGGGAGCCCATCAAGGATTGGAAACAGTGACCTCATATCACGATGACCTTTTGCGATTTTGTAAGAACATTGGGGACATTATACAGTGCAGCGTTTCCTTCTAAAGTATACGGTAGAGTAAATGGCAACTGCCAGTCGGACGATGTAACCGTAGCCCGTCTTTATATTGGTTTTGGACTCGCTCTAGTCAATTTACTTCGTGGTAACTTGAACACTGCTTTTTGAGCACGCGACATCGGATTTATATGAGGTCTCAGGATGTCAAGTGTCTTGACATCGTGAAGTTGGATTATCTGCTCGCGGTCGAATTAGCGAGGGCAACGTACGTCACACCACAAACACGTCAGAGCCCAATGAAGAGTTCCACATAGGCGGTATGACAAGACTGTCAGTGACCGTGATGTCCTAATGTATCGCACGGAATTTCCAATTTCTTGATCTCCGTCCTCACAGGTGGTCAGATCTGGTGGTGTCGGAGTGGATGAATGCGTCCCATGATCTGCGCGCGTTTCCATGGCATAGCCGGTGATTGGCGGAGAACCTTTGGAAGGTACTCGCCATGAGTCCACAGGATGGAGACATGGGCCCGAAGACCTAGTTACAAGCGGAGATCCCATTGGCAATCCGTACATGAGGACGGCAGCGCCTTTGATGAATACTTATAAGCGAAACCGATAGGCATGATGGCCACCCCCACGGATTGATGGACCGTGTCCACTGGCATAGCGTGTGAGGCCCGAAGGTAACCTGCCAAGTGTTCAACCAGTGTTCAAGGCTGACATGCGCTGACGGTTCAACGTTCAACTGCTGCCTTTCTGGGCAGTGAAGAGTTCCAAGAAGAGTTCATACGCTCATGGCTTGTTGGTTTCGGGCCGTAAAGGGACGTTTTGACAAGCCAATGTCATTGGAGGCATAAGACGCGCGTCGCATCATCGCGTCTAATGGCGGGTTGCAAGGGTTCGGTTCAAAGCCCTGGTGCTGGAGCTCAAGCTCAAGCGCTGTGCCGGACCGAGCAGACCCGTTACTTGTCAGCGCGGCACCTTCACAACCAACCTACATGCAGCTCAGCATGCTGCGTTTGGCGAGGCAGCGCACGTCTGTCACGATTTGATGCACGAAGAATTCCTAGTCCAAAGGCCTTGATTTTCTTGCTTGATTTCATCAAATGTGACGTACGACACGGAACTTTCTGCTTATAATCGGAGGTACGACACAAAGACACCGCACCTCCTTTACGGCTCACCATTCTCGATGTCATTTTCAGCGGATAAATCAACATCTATTCCTCCGGGGAGACCCATCTGCCTTAGAGACGAGGATTACATTGTAAACTTCCCAAAGAACTTGACGATGTAATATGGATGTATGGTAAGCACTACGCTTTTGTACTTGATCTATTTCCTGAGCACATGCGTATGCCGACTTCTTGTGTGAAGTGCGTACTTTTCTTAGGTTCTAGAATTCCAATTACAACTGACTAGTAAGCAAACAGGGATATCGGTTGCGGTGTGAGTGATTTTCTCGTTATACCGCTTATTATCGTGGCCCCGGGTGATGATAAATTACTAAATCCGTGGCCACAGTACCGTTGGCTAGCAGTTCTTTATTATCGAGGCCAATCTGACTCAATCGCCATTTCACCGTGTTTAGCATTACGATGGCATTACCCCGTTGCTTGGTGTTGAACCGTATAAATTGACTGCCAACGAGCATGTCTATTCTGCGACGGTGCGAAACATGACCCGTCTTAGCCATGCACCCGTTTGTTCAGTCTGCTTTATGAGACGCTCTTTCTGTGGCCCGTATCAGCACGCGGCACTTCGCTGAGGTTCTTGAACGCAAAGCGCCTCGAGATAGTGAAACACCGGGAATTGTCTGACCGCGGTTGAAACAATGCAAGCAACGCTCGTCGTGCCACAGACACATCAGTACCTTCAAGAGCGAAAAATATTACGTTCTCGAATCCAAAGGCGTCCGGTGAGCCATTCCCGAGCTTTGATATTGGCCCGTCATGGTCGGGTCTGATTCCAATCAGCAATGCGGCAGACGATACGAGAAAAGTGATGTTATTACAAGTGTCTCAGGGAACTTCGGCTTGGCCTTACTTATCGCCTAGTTGTTCTTCTGGTTATTTCCTCCAGGTCGTAAAGGAACCCTTGACGTTCTCATCTTCTAGTATGTCGTGTACCTTGCTTTGTCTCGTTCATGGCTCAACTGAGTCCCTGGAAGGACTAACAGGGGTCCTGGTTGCTCGTCGTTGGCGGGTCTCCTCGATGAGAATGGAGTAAGATATCTGCAACTAAGTTCTGAGGACTATGTCTTAAACAGTCCAGCCCTTTACTTGGAGACGCGGCCAGGCTTTGCCCACGCAAAATGAGTGGAGCTGGACCAATCTTTCCAGTGTTCCATATGTAGAACAACCTGTTGGCACTGGCTTTTCCCAAGGGACGCCAACTGCGAGGGTACGCGATTTCCGTGTCACTATAACTCCATGACGTGGTGTTCAAGTTCAGTGTGATGACAGAATGAGAACGATGTTGCGTTTCTTAGAAATTCTTGTGGAGCTGAAGTGAAAGAAATTCTATCTCACCGGGGAAAGCGTGAGTACATGTTTTCTTTTTCTTTCGTCCAATCAGTTTTGAGAGTAAGGCAATACGCGGGAATGTTTGTGCCGTGTGAGTAACCTCCTAGATCGCGATGCTTGCGCCGAGGACGAGTGAAGACATGACTTGTAAGCGATACCCGACGTATGAAATTGTGAGGCGTTGGCTAAATCGGTCTAAATAGGGGGTGGGATGCAGGGCTTCCAGACCCCAATTGCCCAGGACTCGTTCATCGTTGACGGTGTTGGGGCATTGGGGCGTATGCATTCTGAGCGTGGATTAACCTACGTTGAGGCCGAACTCTCTGGGCATATGTGAGCGATGGTTACATATGCATGCCGGAGTGTCTCCATGTTCGGGGCTGACCATGTCGATCGACCCAGGGTACTCGAATATTCACCTGCCGTAAAAATACTTGAGTTTGATGTTGGAGAAATGATAACATTACTCCGTATAGGCAGCCTTCCATGTAATGGGATATCTAATAACCTCCAGGCAAAGCCTATAAAGAATCGGAACATCGGAACTAATGTCCCCCAATCACGGTGACCCATTACGTTTGGCGGGAACGTTACAACGGGAACTTCAAATGTTTTCTTCGAAAGTACACAATAGAGTTTACATTGTGGAAACATCGCTTTGGGAGTTTTGGAGCTTGTTGCACCACGCGACATCGGACCCTTATGAAGAAGTCCCTGGATGCCAAGCGCCCTGACAGAGTGAACGGCTACTCAGAGTTGCGGTCCAACCAGTGAGGGCAACGTAGGTCGCAAACATGTCAGAGCTCAACAGTGAATATCACATCCTCAATTTTCGTGGCTTCCGAGTCTCGCGTATATAACAGAGTACAAGTTCAAGAACTACGCCTCCTCCTGCCAGTGTCCGAACGTCCAGAATTCTACATGGGCGGTGTGACAATCCTTCTCTTGATCCTTCAAGAGATCAAGAGAAATTTGATAGGGCTCAAAGTCCCAGATTTGGGTGGGGAGCAGTTTGGGTCGTGAAACGCGTCACGCGTGCAGTGGGTTCATGGCTTGCTTGGCCTCGAATACTGTGATAGTGCAGTAGAGGAACAGCACCGTAATCGCGAGTGAAAAATTGCGGTATTATGCCGCCCAGGCCCTTGGACCCGGCTCGTGGTCCTGAGTCGTGGATCATGTCCCCGCGACCAAAGGACCTTTCTCGCAGAACCCTTGTTTTGAAGTTTTGCAGAAATAATTGCCAATGACGTGGATGGCGTGAAACGTTTGTTATCTACGGTTAGATGATATTTTGAAGTTACAGAGCTGGGGACTCGGGCGATCGGATCTCGGGAGTCCGTCTTTCAAAATAAAATAAAAAGTACATCCTTTCGTCACGGTTCGCCCGCGGATAAAGTTGCCATTCTAATTGCGTGTATAACAAGGTATATATGTACGGCGATACTGACCTCAAAAGGCTGAGCACGCGGACATACGCGCCACAGAAGCAAACGGTGTTGCTTAATTGTCAACGGTGGCAAAGCGCCGAAACAGCTCCAAAGACCACTGAAAAGCCCAGAACTTGTCGGAGTAGTTGCAACTCTTAGTCTTACTATAGATATCGCACCACGCACCCTTGAACTCACTAATATCAGCCACTTTACAAGCTACAGAACTTTGATCACGATGGCGAGATTCTACGGCCATCGTTGCGTTTCGCGGGCGAGGTAGTTCATCATCGCTTTCTTCACAAGGAGAAATCGCCTCACGACTTTCTACAAACCACTGTATGTAGCGACCTTGAGTTGCCTACGTCGCAAAACGGAAGAAGAATCAAGAAATTATTCTATGAAAGGATTAGATCTCGAGCTCGCTCTCTGCTAGTAATCTGTAAAAAGTTCACCATGTCGGTACGCCACCCGTCCTCGGGGATGCTTTCCTACTTCCTGACAGGAGGGCCTTTTTGGAAATACTCAGAATTCGGGGGCTGTGAAACGCACCTAGGGTCTGAGTTGATAATAACGTTGGCCTCTCCTTTCTCTGTTTCTTCTGCGAGTGCGGGGAGCTTCGAGCTTGGTAGAAGCGCAGCTAGTTGTCGCGGACTGCGAGGGCCTAGTTCGAACAAAATGGAGCGGACTAGCTGCGCCGCAACTAGCTGAACCAAGATGTATGCTGTCACCCAAACTCCCTCGAGGGTGGTCGCGGAAGTGAATCTGGTTGTTGAGGGTCAGTAGAAGAGTGTTTGAATATCTGCAAATCCTGTGAGTCACATACGTGCACGTAAAAGGTGAAATAACTCTAGTCCTTTTACTCGCGTCAGCGGGAGTGAGATCTCATAACTCACGGGAAATTTATTTCATTCCGCAAAAACGACAGAGCAGGTCAGCGATGGCAAGATGTTGTCGTTCTAACCTGCTGGGAAAGCAATATAGAGCACGAAAGAAAGGATGACCAAGCTAGCTTAATAGAATGTGAGACAAAGGGAGTGCTGAGTTGGTCAAGAGATATCTACCAGTCAGGTTTTTTTTTTTTCGATAGTGAGAGCCAGACCACGCGGTGCAGAAGGAATGTTGAACATCATCCGCACCTGCCGTAGCTTTAAAACACAACCATTCGGCGATCTTGTGCGTCAGGGTGGCTTGATCACTCACTAGCAACGTCATTGCCACTGCGATCAAAATGTCTACACATATACGCGGCTTGAGAACAGTATACTAGGTGCCAAGAATGGCTGCCTGACCCTTGCATTAGTTGTGAACCCTCAAGTAGATTTCGGTGTCACCCACATTGATCCCACCCCACGCTGTTGCAATAGCTTTTCCAAGGGAGAGCTTCTTTCAAAACAATTTTGAGCATGTTCAGCGTCCAGATCAGGTAGCAGTAGAATCCTTGAACGGTGAGTGGGATAGGAGCATACATAGTTGGACCGACTACTGCGGAGAAGTTGCTGTGATCCCTAAGGTGGTCTACATAGCCAAATCCTGTCGCAAACCAGGTCAGCAGGCCGTTTGAACAGTATCCAGAACAAATACGAAGTAGGCTAGTAGTCCAGCGTCCCCGAAAATGCGGATAAGTCACCAGACACACCAAGAACTTTCAAGATTCGTCTATCGGAAAGTTGTAACTGTATACGTCTGGTTACGTCTGGTACCAAGTCAACTAGATGTCCGAGTGCGGCAACGAGAGGACCGCCCCACACATGAGGGCGGGAGTTGCTTCACTGCACATGGTACAGCAGACCAAAAGCGGATGCCAAGCGGACGTAGACTGCTGGACTTGGAATATAATTGATCGTCAGGATTGGTTGGGTGGCTGAAACAGGGCGACTATGTAAACTTATCGTAACAAAGCGTGAGAACCGAACTTTCCCAGTCGAAGGCTGTCAGGGTTACAGTACCTGGCATATTTCTGACATCATGGATGACTGGCCGTCCATAACGCTATGAACACGACAAGGAGCACGCCAGTCTTGTTTCGGGATGCCTTGCACACGACTGAGCGCTATGGGACTCAGCCGTATTGTTGACCTTGAGCAAAATCAAAATCAAAAAGGGAAAGACGGCGACGATGACTAAAATCTGAAACAACATCCATTTGCGGCTTCGAAAGAACACGTGAACACGTGCTATTTCTCTCACGCCTGCTGCCTGCGGGTTTCGACATGAAAGATCCCCGAGCCAAATCCCCAATAAGCCGCGCTCGAGTTTTTCAAGCAGCCACCCGAAGTTCTGGCAAGTCCATTCAGAGGATACTGAATGTTACGCTTGTCTCTAACAGACCGACTCGCGATCAGGCTTGAGCTCCAGTGAACCGCTGCGACGATCAGGCATTGGCAGGCAATTCATCGCTGCAACTGAAATGCGAATGGGCTGTGAATCACCTTTTTACGAAACCCCACATTTCATTCCGATTACTACATTGGTTGAGAGTGTGTTGGGAGGGTGATTTGCTCCAAGATTTGCTCGGTCCTGAAATAACGGCCGTGAGAAAGTTCCGTAGAGATGGTCGACGAGACATTTTATGTCTCAGCAGAAGTGAACACGAGCTTTGAGGACACGAGCGGGTTCAATTAATAGTGAGTCAGATAGCACGGAACTGCAAGGACCAGAACTTCGCAGAAATAAACAGTTTGTTGGCCGTACCCATGGTGAGAAGAACGGCCACCGCTGCGCGTAACTCTGTATTCCGAGCCCGATTTAGCGTTGATGTCCCAAGGAATAACCCCCTGCTCGCGAAAGCCACTGCAGTGATCATCCTCCCCTTCCGTAAGGCTCCCGTTCATCGTGTGATTCCCCAAACGTGACGGCAGTCCACTAGTCTGAAAGGTCCTGGATAAGAGAAGCTAGTCATGGATGCGGGACGCTAAATGGGAGAATCGGGGAATGGGGACAACCTCTCGAATGAGAGGCAGGTTGGCTAAACCTTCTGTGTCTTATAGGAGTCGTTGGAGACCGTAGTAAATCTCAATGCTGGTCAGATTATCTGATATGGGGATGCTGTGGGATTAATCAATTCAGCGCGGATAAACGGCGTGTAAGTCGGATGACACACCTAGGAGAATAAGCGGAGAGCAATACACCGAACTGCATATCGTTGAGGTTTGGGCCAGACAACGGGGCACCGGCACAAGCCCTCGCATTTTTCACAAGACGAGTTCTGGGAAGGGACGCTGCCGTAGTGATGCACCAGTCACGTAAAGCTTCTCACCAAACAATAATAATTTAAGTTAGCGCTAAAGCCACACACATTACAGCAACAGTCAGGTGTTCGTGTTACTGTAAACCCCCAAAAAAGTGTCCGTCCACAATAGGCGCTGGTTTCGAGTCAAATGACCTCAGAACCGAGCGCTACTACCATCATCATGTATAACTGGAATTCAAAGGCGTTCGACGGCTTGGAGGAAACCTGGGATGGTAGAACACACCTTAGATCCGGGCTATCCTCAATGACTGCACTTTTCCCTATGTCTATGACTTTTATGCCCGAATTAGCAAGCCTATCGCCGATTGGGCCTGTGCGGTGCAGAACGGGCTGAGCGAACGTAAGCGATGATACAGCAGAACGACAAGATCGGCCGGAATCCACAAAACACCGGGTACTTCCGCGGACTCCGGAGAAGGGGTGGTCACGGAAGTAGATGCGATTGTTAAGGCTCACTAAGAGCGTGTTAGAGTATCTGAGTACTCGTCAGCATTGGCTCGCACTTCGAGCACAGCATCTCAATCACAATTTTCCGATGATTCCAGCTCTTTTCTCACATCAGCAAGAGCGAACACATAATAAACCGTAATAACGCACGTAAATGTGTAGTATATCTCATCCTGTGAAGTCAATGGAACACGTGAGAAAAGGAGACAAGGCGGTTCAGAGTCAACCTACGGGGAAGGCGACATAAAGCACAAAAGAGGCGATTGCCACACCAGCTTTATGAGGAATAAACATGAACAAAGGTCGATAAAGGGTTGATCAAAGGATATATACCAGTGAGCATGTTTGTTTCGATGGTGAGACGCACCACGCGGAGCAATACATAATTAGGGAATTGGCTCTCCGAGTCGACTCTCGTTGTTTGTCTCAGCTTTTTCAATTGATCAATTGACAGTTGAAGTGTCAAAGGGGAGGTGTCACGTACAAGCACAGTCATTGCGATGGCAATGAGAATGTCCGCAAATGCACTCGGGAGCGACCATAGCTAACGCAGCAAACTCTATGAGCCGATGTAATGACCCAGGGGGAACAGAGGTGCGCACATAGTATGCTGGCTTGGAGACAGCATATCTTCCAAGGACAACTGACTGGATCACTGTCAAAAATGGACGACCAAAAACAATGCACTAATGCTTACCATAATCCCACCCCATGCTGCTCCAATTGATTGAATGACTCCAATCTGTATCCAGTAAGGTCATAACGACTCTTTCTCGGGAAAAGAATGGGAAAGCTACGCACGATAGCGATGACGACACAGAGCCATGACAACCGTTTGTTCAACGTCCAGATCCGATAGCAGAAGTATTCCTGAACTATCAGTGAAATAACCGAATGCATTATCGCAATGTCAATAGGAGCATAGTGAGAGTCCTTGAGGCGGTCCACATCTCCGAAGCCTTGTATGAACCAATAGTGGAGGTCGGCGGCCGTCAAAGCTGTTTGGGCGGTCTCCAATAGAAAGACAAAATAGGCTAATTGTGGTTCCTCGTCAATGTGACGAACCGTCAACGAGTGTTGAGTACTCGCCTAGAAGCTTTAAAACCAGCTTATCGTTTGGGAAATTGTAGCTGTAAACATCTACACATAGCTCACGGTCAATGGAATAGCCGGCGTTGACTCAGTTGAGATGAGAACGTACAAATCTGAATACAAAGAACGCCATAAAGTGTCCAATTGACGAGGGGACCGAAGAGCTATGCCTATTGTTGCGCTCATCATCCGACTATACAACAAAATCTAGGCGTACAAGTGGGGTGGCCCTGGTGCTGAGTCAGGAAGTTGTTGAGAAATCTTTCAGAAGCGATACATACAGCTTGGAAACGTCGGCAGGTGATGGCCCAGCCATGAGCGTGTCAGAGGTCAGGGGAGTTGACAGGGATTCTGGGGTGAATCGATAGTAGCCGTACTGCATCTCCTTATAAAAGGTCAGGGACCGACAAACATGATGCCGGTTGAATCGCATTCTTTTTGGCCGGGGACACGGCGCTTGTCGTACTTCGACAGAGCTTATTTTTTTCCCTCGTTCTGTCGTTTGTCAAAGTTGCTTGTGCAGCTGTCTTGCGCTTGGGGAGTTAGCTCGAACTAACATCAGGGGTAAAGTGAAGTAATAGGCACCGTATCCTGGTCCTCGGATCCGGCCCGGCCGTGGCAGTCGTCTATCTCCCAAAATCAGCCCGTGCCGCCGCCCCGTGTTGAAGGTCTCTTCGACCCAAAGATGTCGCAATATGAGACGGAGGTAAATTTAAAACGTTCAGTCAGCAATCAAGTGACATACAACCATATACAGTAAATACACTATCTCAAGCACTATCATCTCAACTGAGGATAATTCGAATACAGCCATTCTATCCAATGAATAACTTGGAAGCAGCTCCTCCAGAAGACTAGAAAGAAGGAATGGGATTCGAAAATTACTTTCAAGTTCTCTAGGTCCGTGGCTGATGAAAATGAATTGAGCGTAAGGGAGCCGTTCAACGGCCGTTGGCTGTGACGATTCCCGGAGGTGTGACTTGGGGGAGATTATGCGCGGAACGACTTGATGGGCCAAGGCATGCCAGTATTACCCGATCCCCCAGGAATGGATGGTCGCGGAAGTAGATACGATTGTTTAGGGTCACGAGGAGGGTGTTGGAGTACCTACAGCCGGATGAGTAATGAATCCGAGGCGTATGTAGGGTGCAAAATACAATTTCCCAATTACCCCCGCCCTTTGATTCTCTTCAATAAAATGGAAGGTATGATGACGTGACGAGAAGACGTACGGGCACGCGTAGTAAATATCATTCTAGAAAAGAACAGGGTGTTTAGTCGGAACGAGAATGGTAATGAGCAAACTCAAATGCGCTCACAGGGAAGCCGATGTAAAGCGCAAAAGAAACGGTAGCTAAAGAGGAAGTAAGACGAAATGCAATCGTGAGTGAGTCGAAAGGCCTGTATCCGTTAGCGTGTTTGTTTCAACAGTGAGCCGCACTATGCGCGGTAAAACGTAACATAAGTATCGATTTTCGTTTTCGCGTACTTGCCTTAGCTATGAGAGATGGCCAGTCAGACGGCCAGTTGACATTCTGGAATATCGGAAGGGTAAAGCTACGTACAGGGAAGGTCATCGTAACTGCGATCAGTATGTCCACTACTGCACTCGTAATCAACCATGGCTATGATGTCGGTCAAATCGATTCAATTGTAAGAAGTGGAAAGCCCCGCATTTCACGAGCGAGGACACATACGTATAGACTTGGCTTTACAACTGCATAGTTTCAAGTGTGGCTGACTGAGAGATGCTTCAGACTCCAAATAACAACACGCCTTGAGGCCACCCCACAGCGCCCCGGTTGCTTGGATAACAGAAATCTGTTGCAGAAGGCCACTAAACTGGAAAATTTTGGGGAGACGAAACTCATTATACTTACGACCGATGGGAATGCAGAGCTATGGTAGGCGTTTGCTCAACATCCAAATACGATAGCAGAAGAACACTTTGACAATAAGCGAGATGATTGCATCCAAGTCGGGAAGTCGATGGGGAAAACCGAGACTTTTGAGGCCGTCAACGTCTCCAAATCCAGCCATGAACCAGTAATAGACATCGGCGCCAGTCAGAGCTGTTTGAGCAGTCTTCAGAAGAAAGACGAGATAAACTGTTTCTGGATATTTCCGTAATTTACACGAAACAGTAAATGAGACTCAAACCGCTACACAAGAACATCAATAGACGCCTGTCGTCTAGAAAATTGTAGCTGTACACATCTACCCTTGAGTCAGTCGAGCATCTTGACTTGAGAAATGAAATTCTCACAGGTTTGAACGCAAAGAACGCCGTACAATACCCAATCGACCATAGGGCCAAAGAGCTAGGCATGATACATAGTCGAACCACTAGTCATGTACGAAGCCAGACGTACGATGGGAGCCGTGCTAGGAAGGAAATCAGCGGCGAACGTGGTTGAGATCCCAAGCTCACACTCTAGCAATACCGGGAGGTGCATGAGTTGATCCTACCTCGGCCATGCTTCTATCCGTTGGTGTGGTGAGATTTTGGACGAGTTGACAAGTGACTAGGTGTTTCAAGGGAAAAAGAGCTGTGACAATACTGCATTTATAGCCTTGAGAAATCCCGAATGAACTATCAGATGGATGCTCCAGTAGGAGTCATGAGGACTAATGCATGACAGCCTGAACTGGGGAAAAATGATGAGGAGTGTAGTCATGTCAAGAGTAAATCGCGCGCTTGCACAGACTATCATGTGGCGGTTCCGCGTTAGATGGGCGGCAACACGGGGCAAGGAAGGTCATCTGATTAGCCTAGTTAGGGACCCAATGTGAGAAATCTGCACGGTGGGTCACCGTGGGCGTAATGTATGAAATGATCGAACATCACGAAGCAGTGATACCAGTAGCACATACCACAACAAGTGTCAACACCCTCACCCTAATTCCAAGCAAACCCGAGTATCCCAAGAGATCCGAAGTGACAATACAGAGATTACAGACCGCCACCGACGTCCTGGATAGGGCATACCGCATGCACGCATCAAAAGGGAGTGAGGAAGTTCGTGACCTAGGTGACGGGTATCACCGTATCAAAGTGATAGACCGCGCCGCCATTCCTCTTGCCATTCCTGACAGTATAAAATTTTCGAGAGGTGACCGGTGATCAATAATAGTGGCAGGTCTTCATATCACCAATTGAAATCAACTTCCTGGGATGGACTAATAGGACTATTCAGCGTCTAGGAGGGTGAACTGGCCCGCGGACGTGAGATCATAAGCGAAGTGCCCCCGAAGACTAGCACGGACCGCGGCGGTTTATTTGAATCCGTCGCAAGGAGCGTCATCCACCTTAGTCATACCTTCATACCACGCCAATCCGCATCCGCACCATATCTTAAAGATCTTAATCCCCAGACCACTCACCCACTTCCCGGGACAACTGGGTGACTGTAGTTCCAATGAGAGAGCGCCTCGAATAGGGAAATACTGAGCGCTAGGATCAAGCGCGGAGACCCAGGCGGAGACACGAAAACGTGCAAAAAGATTAACCTGAAAATAATCAATTGGTCGGGTCCAGGCCGTTTTGAGAATTGTCTGTATATTGAGGGAAAAGTACCGCAATATGCCATGCTGCAGGGTCCGTGTTGTCGCATCGTTACACTTATTGAGTCAGAGTATGGTATTTTTCTAACTTTCCAATGATATCAGTTGCGGTGTCCCCTTGCCGGTATACCGTCATACCGAGGGACGGCCCCCTGCAAGGCCCCTGCGATTATGATACAGTACAGTCTTCAAAGAATACTTAATACAGACATCATCACGCCAAAGTCCTGGACGCTTATGACATCAGGTATAGAAAATCACGGGTAAAGCAACCCGGTCATGCTGTAATACAACCCGTTCTTTTATCCAACCAGCATCTGGAACAGCTCGATCAGAAACCCCTTCAAACGCGTTAGGTGGTCGTAATGGAAGAACGCAGTCACTATGGTTCTGGCTCTGAGTTGATACTAACTACGTCGCCTTTTACCCTCTCCAACTCTATTGTGTGAGACATAGTTTCGACTTTGAAGCCGTTGCCAATCGTGGTCGGGCGGGCGGGCGGCCCAACATGATGGTAATGTTGTGATGCTGCTTCGAGACGAGACTGGGAGGAAACGACTTGATGGCTACTCGAATGGAGCACGGACGATGCGTGTTCGCGGAAATAGATGCGGTTGTTAAGGCTCACCAAGAGGGTGTTAGCATATCTGGAATATTCGTGAGCATTTGTCCCGCACGTCGCGTTCAATGTGTCAATTACATTTTTCCGATGATCCCAGCTCTTTTACTCACGTCAGCAGGGAAGAGAGACGCAACAGAAAGACGAAACATACGTGAAGACGTAATATATCTCATCCTTTGTAGACGGCAAAATGGGTCAGAAGGGAACGATGGATCAGACAGGTTCAACCTACGGGAAAGGCAACATAGAGTACGAAAGAGGCGAAGGCGGTGCCAGCTCAACAGGGTGTAAGATGAATGCCAGGTCAGATTATTCAACGGATGCGTACCAGTGATGACATTTGTTTCGATGGTGAGACGCACCAGGCGTAGCAATATATCATTAGAAAATCGATTTCCTTTGAGGCGGGTTCGTCTTAACTACAGAAAGGTTTGACACGTTAAAACAATAGAACAAGGAGGCTACGTACGATCAATATCATCGCGATGGCAATGAGGATGTCCGCCAATGCACTTCCGAGTGACCATAACTGGACGAAAGCAACCATTAGCATGGCGACTCGCCTGAGACGGCAAGGTTGGATATGCACATAGAGAGCTGTCTTCGAAACCGCGTACTTCCCGACTATCTCTGACTAAAACCACGCGTTAGGTGTCAAACTTTTAAGATGTCTTGCATGTGCTTGCCTGGATCCCGCCCCAGGCTCCCCCGATGGTTTGAAGAATAGAAGCCTTAATACAATGGCAGAGTCAGGCCATTTGGATAAAAGGGAAACTTTACACGTACGATTGCGATGATTACACAAAGCCACATTGATCGTCTGTTCAAAATCCAAATCCGATAGCAGAAATATGCCTGGACGATGAACGAAATGATTGCATGGATTATTGGTATATCAATGGGGGCAAAATGGGAATCCTTGAGGCGATCCACATCTCCGAATCCTTGTATGAACCAGAAGTACACGTCGGCGCCATTCAAAGCCGTTTGAACGGTCTCCAGCAGAAAGGCGAAGTAGGCTATTATAGTTCTTTGTCACCGTCGCAATGTTGAATAAACGCAGATGCTCACCCAGACATTTCACAGCTCGTTTATCTTTAGGGAAGTTATAGCTGTAAACGTCTATACATAGGTCAATGAGATGGCTGAGTGGTGAAAAAAAAATCCCACAAATCTGGACGATAAGAACGCCATACAGTGCCCAGTTGAATAGAGATCCTAAAAGCTGGGCATGTGTATCAGAACGTCAGTTGACAAAGTGCCGGAAAGATTCTGGCGCACAAGCGGGGCGGTGCTACAAAGGGATCAGTTATCGTTGGGTGCAACGCTGAGTCCGAGTCGACGTACTGTTTGACAATATCATGGGGGATCGCAGTAGCAGACATGTCTCACAGGGAAGCAAAGAAGGCACTGGCAGGGTATAAATCCATCGAAGGGGAGACATATATAATAATTGGTACCAAGAAAGAACAGTCATGGGGCCAGCAATACTAGCCAATCTTGTGTAACGATCTTCGATTGAAGCTTACTTCAGACACGCCGCACGCGCGATAATCGGAGGGACAATCCACTCCCCGAGCCGAGTGCATGTGCGCCCCACTTGACACTTACTCACATGTCCTCTATGCCACTGCGCATGGCTCTTGTTAGCCTCCACCACCACCTAGCTCTTCTCAAATACTCGTTATTCGGGAGGCTACACCTTGAGTACTTGACGCCACATTAGAAAAAAAAGAGGGCACGGTCGACCCTGTTAACCCATACCCCTGGTACCGTGATAAACGCTTCATCCCTACCCCATTGGGTTTCGATCCGGTTCAATGGGAATTTCAACACCAACTACTGTATGGCACCAAAGCGCCTCTGGAAGTCCTAGGATTTACACGGAATCAGGTTAAACCTTCCAGAGTCCGGACTCGGATTCCCATGAAGAAGTTGATTTTATCTATGAGATGAGGTGTCCGGATCACAAGGCAAACTTGATGGATGAGGAACAAGTTTTGGAAAACTTCTGGGATTGGAGACTCGGTGACATACAGAAGGCACTGGCAGGGCCTTGGACGAGACAATGGACGAGGAGATCTGCGTTGTACGCAGCAGACACGCGCGCCGGAAGAAAACCTGGGTCGAATATGATGGGGCTAAACTGTTGTCTCACTAGTCCACCCTGCATGTCGTGAAGAAACAGGCTGCCGCCATAATCAATAGGTTACATTTGCAATGTTGTTTTTGGCTTGTTCGGTTTGTTCGGGCATCAATATTCAAAAAACTTCCGTTCCTTAGAGTTACTGGCGACTTTGGACAATAATGTTCCACAACAGTGCCTCAAAAGAATTGATTTTTTACCGAAAAAAAAAACTTAGACGACAAGATTTTTCCGAGTCAGCTATAAATGAATTTCTTTGGACCGATATTGGCCAATTTTCTAAAAAGCATTTACCCTAAGATGCAGACGCGCTTCGGGTAGACGCTGACTGGCGCCAATAGCACTGATGGTTTGCGTACTGTAGGGCCTACACAGGTGTGCCTCCGGGATGTTATCGTCCACCGCTTGCACTAGTTGATGTAAACCGGAACCGCAGCGTTGTGCCTTGCTATGCCGCCGTCCCGTCGAATGGGGGTAAAAACGCTTCCTATTTCGACCATCTTGGGCCTTCTTGCCGTCCTTAGAATAATTCATGTTACCCGTGCCTGCGCCTTGGGTTGTCGGAACTGTGTTGTTGGCGCACGTCGACGATCGACGCGTGGCCGTCGCACCGAGAATAGGATAAAATAAGCCAAACTCAGGTACACAACACGCAAAGTTAACGTCGCATCAACGAGCCATTTTGGACAGCTCCACCATCGGCTGGCTGAACAGAGCGATACTTCCTTATTTACAGGAATGGATACGGATTAGCACAGGAGAAATTAGGATAGATGAAAGGGCTCACGAAGTTGCCCAATGCAAGTACGTGAGGGTTGGTATATGGCTTGCAAAGGGTACTGTAGATCGTACTGCAATGTCAAATTTCCAATTGTTGTCAGTAAAACGAGACACAAGGGGTATGTCAAACATAATATAGAGCATCATAATTTATACGATATGGCCATGGGCGGCTTTGCGGCGTGAACAAACGTTTCAAGTGTGAGATACTGGAGGATTGCCTGCTCACAGCGCTCAAACATGATTAAACAGTGGGTACCCTGAAGTCTCCCACATTTTGGATTGGGAACATCCGCGTATGAGAGATGATGCAATGATGGAGAGAGTTCCAATACGTTCGGAACCTGACTCAGGCTGGCTGTGGAAGCGGAGTTAAAAGCTGAGTTAAAAGCTGAGTGTCTGTCCCCGAATTGGGTAGTGGCAGCGGTGCTGTGCAGTGCACCAACTCATTGCCAGTGCCGCCATCCATGAACATCGGTCCTCAGCCGGACCAACTTTTTACTATCACTTTTGAACAACCTGATGCCAATCCACGGTCGGAGCCAGAATGCAAAGTCATTGCAGCCCTCAAAAATAGCGACTGGCGAGAGATTGCCCGAAGGCGACGGGCTCGTGCCAAAATGTACATCCCCCCTGGTGACCATGCGGGGACTGGCGCGAATGGGAGTGTTGTCGGGCCCGGGGAGACTTTAAATTCCGAGCCACCCCTGACGGGTCTGCACAAGCGCAAGCGCAAGCGGGTCGATGTCGATACGACGACGCAAGACGCGCCAACCGAACCGGAACCCCCGATCGCTACAGACGACGAGCGTGCAATACGTGCGCTTATCGCTGACGCGGAGGGCGGCGATGGTCCTGAAGGATCCATGGTGGATATTATTCCCATGGGTAACCCTAGCTCAACGCGACGCGCACCCACCGAGGACGACGCCTATAAGGAAGATGTTGAAGAACTTCCCAATGTGGCGACACTAGAAGATTACGAGCGCATGCCTGTGTCACAGTTTGGCGCGGCATTGCTGCGCGGGATGGGCTGGAAGCCCGGCGAGCCTGCGAGCCGTAACAAGAAGCGGGGCATCGTCGAGCCCTGGTTGCCCCTCCCACGACCGGCCATGCTTGGTATCGGGGCGAAGGAGCGCGAAGTCTTCGACGATGGAAGCGGTGGAAACCGCAAGACGCCTTCCCGCCCAGATAGAAAATATACACCCCTCTTGCGCGTAGAGTCGGGCAAGTCATCACCTCGTTCGCAGCCCATGTCGCGTAGTCAGTCCAGGAGACCATCTAGGTCGCCGCCACGAAGGGAACGGAAAGAGGATGATGGAGACCGACGCCGAGATCTGGACCGTCGACGGGAGCGGGACGGGCGCAAGGACAGAAATCGTGAGTCAGAGCGCGACAGGGATCGGGATAGACGGAGAGATCGAGAACGTTCGCCTCATTCAAGTCGACGAGACCGCGACCGCGGTGATCGCTGACAGAGTCGCTCTGTGTCGTGTATCGAACCCTTAGACACGCCTTGTTTCTGCTTATTCAAGCCCAGTGTATATACTTGCCTTGCCACTGACATTTCGTGTAACTCCCACATCGATGAGATACACCGTATTTGTCGGAGCGCCGTCTCCCTCGAGCACACTCGATGAAGATAGAATATCTTATCATTGGCGCACACTCGCATCTACGCTTGACCCATCGTCGCAAGATACGAGCACTGACCTCTTTGCAGGGTTCCCTTCCTTTGCGCTCGATGCTGCCAGTCGCCGCATCTCAGCCATGTATGAGAACGTCATATTCGCGGACGAAGACGAGGATGAGGGCGATACTCAAATGGTTGAAGAGGACCTGATAGGCCGGCGAGGGGGTGAGACCAAGCTCTTCTCGTCTTAGTAGTTTATTCAGTAGGACCCCTTTCTATCAGATCAGACGACGCCGATAACCTGGGCCACATCGACCCAACCCGAACGTGAAAGCGACTCTGCGAGCAGACTCCCGTTGCGCGGATCAATCTCAATCTTGGGCGCGCAATCATCATCATGGCAGCATCACCTCGAGACCCAACAAGAAGACAACCCCATCACCACCGCAACCTCCTACGCATACTCGGACACATCGTCGATCGCGCGATTCCCGAACTTTCAATTCTCGCTCGGCACGCTTTCCGTGCTTGCATCCGCACAGGGAAAGGCGTGCTTGCTGCTTGCTGTGCTGGAAGTGGATGGGCCGGACGAGGTAACGGTGCGTCGTGGGCCGGATGCAGGGCACGTCGTCTCTGTGTTGCGCCTCATCGTAGGCGACGAAGCGAGCACGATCCGCAAACTCACGGCGTGGCGGAAAGTCGCGGAGACGTGGGGCGGCGCGATGCAAGACGCAGTGGGCATACGTTGTGGTGACGTGGTCTATTTCGAAAGTGCGCACGAGCATATAACTCGTAGTCTGACCTGACATTTCGATATCAATCAATAGACGTCCTGGCCACACCCATGGAAGCCAGTGGCGGCGGCGGGGCACCGGCATCGGCAGCGATTGCTCCTGGCATTACAGCGTCACCGAATCTCCACTCGCGCGCAGAAATCTGTTATCGGACGATGCCGCGCACATCCGTGCCGGCTGACATGCAACTGCGGCCAGACCTACGCCTCGGTGCGAGCGATGCTGCTGTGCGCCGTGTCGCGGCTGTCGTTTCATGGTTCGAGAGCACGGCAGGCCTGTCCTCGGCCGCAAATTAACAGGCGTGCACGTGACAGCCGAGACCTTGCTTATGTGAGCTTAGACGCTGTGGCTGGCTGTTGTGGACCAAGTCCACATCACACGACTCATGAGGCAAGCCACGTTTAAATCTCGCGGGTTACAGCCACGAGCACCTTCCGTGGACCGACCACCCAAACCCCATGCCCCCCAGTACGATATATAATAAGACTCCTGCCTGCAGCTGTGCGGTGTCTGCGTTTCCGTTTTATTTTCTTCCATAATTTCCATTCCAAACCTCCACGCGATGCGCGTTCCTGCTCCTCCCCGCCTCGCCCAGCTCGCCCATCTCTTCTCAGTGAACACTGCGGCAGTGTTCGGGAACAAGAACACACTCACCTCTTCCCACCGTCGCCACCACCATGACCCGTTCGGCACCCTCCCCGCTTTGCCCTCCCCCACCAGCACCAGCACCAGCACCAACACCGAGCTGAGTTCCAGCTCAGAATCCGACCCCACATTTGACGCCGAAATGGTTCCGGACGACAGAACCCTCGTAGAGTCCAGGCGACACTCGTCCCACTCGGACGCCGAAGACGAAGCGGATTCGGACATACTATTCAACGATCCCCCCGAACACGAGGTGTACCTAAAGTTTCAACGCATGGTGGCATCATCTCGCAAACGACGACGACCTGCCTCTTCCTCCGAACACCCTGACCCCTCGGCTCGACTGTCCATCATTTACCCTCTCCCCAACGCCGAGAGCCTCCTAACACACGAACCGACGCCATCAGTCACCGCAGCCACCGTGATCGACGATGCCTTGATCGACCCACCATTATGTACCCCCTCTCCTCTAAGTCCCCCTCCGGCGCATTACAAGCGGAGGCGTGCACACATCATGTCAAATGAGGACCACGATCCTGATCTAAACCAAACAGCTAGAAGGTATGTCTGCTGTCATTCGCCTCGTTGCGGTAATGCAGGTGCTGATGACACTGCATGCAGACTGTTAACCGATCCCGAGAGTACCCTGCGATTCCCCTTCTGAACACTAGTTCGCCTCACCCACAACCACACGTTATTACATTAGTAATTCCTTATGTATCAATTATCTACTGTTTTACTCTACATATTGCCACCTTAATTGAACCCAACTGAAACGAAACGAAGTTGTCGTGCTTCAGATTCTCGACGCCTCATATTTTCCTGTGAAACGTTTGTGAAAAGAGAAAGTCAATGCGAAACGCGTTGTACGCAAAGGAGTCGGTATTTTTCAATTGTGATCGGGACCTGTAGCCCCCGCCGTACAACTCGGCCCGACATGACGCTCACCACTGTTCCATCAACGGAAGGCTGAGTCAACCCCGCACAGCACTCTACTTCCTGTAATATGGAAGATGGCTCTTGTCCGCCGCGGGTTTCGGAGGATTAGATCATCCGGGAATACAAACGGAGGTAGAGTAATTCCGCCTTGACGAGCACACTTGTACGCTCACCTCAGCGGAGACAGAGAGGTGGCAATAACGGTACCTCCGTCTTACAATAGATTGCTGAGTTTTCGTATTCTTCGAAAGACACGATTAAGTGCACGATTACGAGCGAGGGCGTATCTTCTGACCAGCAAACGTTTCTCACGGTATCCGATGCTGTCGGCCTTGGGATGCACTCGGCTCAGGGGTTCAAGCCAAAACTGTGACCAGGCTGTACAAATGCTGTATCTAGACAATGCATAATGGCAATGCCCCGATTAAACGGGCGTCTTGGTGTGGCTAAACTGCGTGTCAAAGGGCCTCCCTGTGGCGAAGTAGTGTTAGTCATCGGTGCTGTCCACATCACAGCGAGTGAACGAAGCGAAAAGATAGTCGTACAGTACGTTTGCAGTTTTCTCGGTATAGTCGCCGATATTAGAGCACTCACGGTTTCTGATACAGTACTGCCATACCTAGAGGCACCTCGATCTGCGCGGGAGATGTCCGAGCGTCCTGTGTTGACGGCATGGCGAAACCCGGGAGATTGATGAACCAACTTAACGCGATCCTGCGCATCGGTGGTTGCCTGCGATCGACCGATGGGTAGGACCATTGGGACTTGTCATAGGGGATGACAATGATAAACATTCGCTAGTACGGTAATTGAAGCGAGAGAAGGTACGTGCCAGTTTGCCCCTGCGAAAAGCCACTTCGGATCGCGATATGAAGGTACATTTGTTCTCGACGGCACCAGTGACATCGCCAGGTATATGACAAAAATTGTGTGCATGGAAGAACGTGCAAGGCGCCCCCAAAGGGTCAGTCAGTCGGTGTCAATGGTGAGTAGGCCGGTAAGGGGTAATTTGGGTCGGGATGTGGTTTCATTTTCGAGTTTATCCGAAAGCTCACGACCTGAGTGAAACCGTGACTGGTCGCCGCACCGCAGGCCCCTTCCTGCTTTTCCGGATGACGGAACCTGGCGGGACGATTCTGGGGCGACTTTCATCGAGACCAAGGTCTGTAACGTGTGTGGCCCTTTCCACTCCTCCGGAATAATGTTCATATCACCGTTACTGGTGGTTGCAGGAATCGTAGGCAGCGCCGAGCCTTTTCACCCCCAGCCTTTAGCACGACAAGGGTCGTCGGGTCAGCCAGTCACGGTCGATATTAATTTCACGATATGACCGCTGTTCAAAGCTCTGAAGTTTGTCAATATTCTTGTTATTTGTGAGGTACGTGTATAAATCGTATCGATTACCAAACTGTCGTGCAAAATATTGCGCTGTGTAGTACACTACATCTAACCACAATGGACGCGAATCAAAGCCTCGTTATAGTAATCTCAACGATTACAACGACGAGGTGTTGATTCGTCGGTCTTGGAGACTACAGGTGGTGAAAAAACGTACTACATAGAGGGGGAGAAGGCGAGAAAGCCCTCTGAGGGACGACAACACTCATGGTAGTAAAGGTCTTGCAATTAACGGAAACCATAGCATTCGAATAGATCGCAAGTGAGTAAAAAGCACAATGCCGAGATTAACCTAGGATGCCCTACAAGCATGTGCTGCCAGGATCGTCGAATCGAATCGAAATGCCGATTCTTGGCGGCAGCACGCGGGGCAATGCGCAGGGAGGTGACGATGGACTCCTTTCCAGGACCAAGCGTCTAGGGGTGTCAACGGGAGTCACTTCACAGAGACACTCCCCTTAGTTTGTGGAAAGCGTGCGGGTTTGAAGCGCGACACTATTGTTCGATATGGTAAAGGGCGGGTCGTTCCCCGCCTGTACCGACGAAACGGAAGCAAGGGAGGGAGATCTCTTCCAGGTCCCGAGAAGGATAACTCGTAACTAGGGGGCATTCAAGTCCCCACGTGCGCTGCGTCCCTGGAACGGTGTTTGGCAACTGAGGGAAGAGCTTCATACGGTATTGCTACACAAAGGAAGTCAGCCACATCAAGGTCTTCTGTGATCCATGTGACGTTCAAGCGGTGCGCCTCAGACTCGCTTGAGTGGCAACCACAAGCAGCCACCTCCCGAGTGCCCAATGTGACCCTGGATGTGGTCCTATGCCCAAGCAGTGGAAAGACCCCCGTAACACGATAACGTGAATTCGAAGTCGTGCCTCGCCTACCCGAGTGGAAGTCGCACTTGAGAAAATAAGACGAGATTGTTAGATAGATGAAATTGTTGTCTCAACCTGGCCATTTTTTTGCCACGCCGGGTCGAGCAAGGATAACGTGGACGTGGACAGGAAAGAAAGCTTGACGGAGAGCCGAACCTCATGATACGACGAACCAAATTGCCTTTTCCCTCCGTCACGGAATACAACAAGCCGCAGTGACTTCATGCGGGTCAACGCGACCCTTGTGATCATGTACACGGACACCTCGTCGCCGCCACAGATGCCTGGGCCACCAGGCGTTAACTTGGATAGTTTCTGACGTTGTCTTGGTAGAACAATATGCTGGCACATTCGTTGAGCGAGGAGAAATGTTGGGGCAGTTGGTTGTGAAAGTCGTAAAAATGCATCCGACAGCCGAGTCACGAGTCGCGTCGGGGATCTTTTCTTCGTTCTTGCTTCCCGCGACGACTTGGGCACAGTAGTGGAAGTGATGGACCCTGCGAATACAATGTCGGAACGTGGCATGCATCAACTGTTGCATTCTGGGCCGAGGCTGTGCGCTACACCCGACAACACTCGCCACCCTGAAGACTCGTCAAGGTGATCACCGGATCAATGCACCAAGAAAGAGAAGTGAAAGCGACGCCATTCATGAGTTGCAAATCGGTCCTAGCAACACCTTGTGCTGGTAGCCTTCAAGTTCTTTAACACTGATTCGCTCTCATCACGGCCAGGAGCGCAGCCTCACCGACCTCGCCGACTCACCCCTCTGGTATCACTGTCCCTTCTGGTGCCATTAATCTGGTTCCTGGATGTACGTCGGGCTTTGAATGGCCAAGCTCAGGATGACCCGAATTGTAGAAGATGGACCTAGCTGGCGCTTTCAGTGATACCGTCTTCCTCTCACGCACGGTCCTGTCACTGGTATTCTCGCCTGCCCTGGCACTCACGAATCTGCCTTGTTCTTTAAATCATACGGTACAGTATGCATTTAGTCAACACCGCGCATAAACTCTCTCACATGTCCTTCTCGTTCTCTGGATCAAAGCGCCGGAAGATTTACGGTTTTTGCAATCCAAGCGATGATACGTCATGCAGCGGAACAGCGTATAACTTACTGTCCCGCAGCCGTGAGCTTGGCTCCATTTGGAGCGCCCCCCTCAGCTGCGTTCTTCGGTTCGTAAAGTTGTTGCGTCCCTGTTTCACAAATTTCATATTTTGCCTGCATCCCTGCAGGCACTTTGCTTCAACACAGCATTGACGGTGTTTTGCTACAGTGTTGCTACGCTTCTTCGAGAGCTCGAAGTCATTCACCGTAGGGGTCGCCGCTCTTCGGGCTCAGCCGATGGTGGCGACCACCAACTTGAACTGTAGTATCTCTTGGGGCTGTACTAAAAGTGCAATCCCCATATCAGACCGACGCTGTACGCTACTCCACTTGATGTTACTCCTTGCTCTCTACCATCACTTGCAATTTCACCCACGATTGTCCTAATATTATCACAGGGCTCGAAATTTCCTCTCGGGATACCAGTCAGGTTTGCAGATATATTTTTAGAACTCGGGAACCGGATCTGTTCACAAGCGTACCAATATGTGCCAGTGGCGTTACGGACGATGAACTCACGAGAACACGTCTCTATCAGTGGAGAGTCTCCATTTCAGAATGGGCGGTGCAGGCACAGGGGTCTTCTTCCCTTTCGAATACTGGGCTTCTTTGCGGTTCGCCACTAGTACTCTATTAGGACAGTATACCCACGCCTAGGCGAACCACACCCTAGGCAAGGACAATGCATAGCCAAGATATGATACAGTGTCCGTTCAGGACTGTCTGTGGTAGTAAAGACCAAGCCCATGAGCGCAGCACTACAAGTGGTGAAGACAAGTACATCTACAGTAAAACGACACGTGACTTGATGATACCATCACACAACGAAATAGTCGAGAACATACACGGACCAACATCCTTCGGTAGCGGCGCTCGCTGGGTGGCTATGGGATTCAGTCCCCACTTCCTGATTTGCCATGCCACGCCACGCCATGACAACAGAACAATGCTAGTACTGTAATCGAAACGGAGCCACGCATGAGCTTGATAACATGTGATTTCAATTACAGTATGATAGCCGGAGCCGGACCGGAGCCAGAACCGGAACATACAAATTTGCAGATTTCCTTTTGTCGGTGCGACGGTTACGGAAAACAACAAAGAAAACCCACGATACAATCCTTGTGGTATTTTGCCAATACGGTACGTAGGCAATATCCTAAGGAAGGACGAAGGCGGTTGCTTCTGTGATCGTAACTGTGTGCTTTGTTTGTAAAGCGAGCCGTCGTCACATTCTGTAGACACCAAAGCCCCTTCCTTCTCCGTCCCGGGTGATCCCCGACCAGCCCGACGAGTGAGACGGACGTATACTCCCTCTCTGGCGAGCCGCGAGGGCCAGCCCGAGTCCTACTACGTCGCGCGTCTCCGTCGGTTTGATGATGCCATCGTCCCAGAGCCGTGCGGTCGCAAACAAGGAAGAGGACTGTGCTTCGATCTCTGCTTTTAGCGATGCATGTTGCGATGGGTCCCTGTGCAAAGTTACACGCGCACATGGGTAACTTTGTACTATGTTAAGTGGGGGTAGGACGGACCGTGAGACAGATTGCATGACCTGCGACAGCTGACCAGAACCCATGACCGAGACCTTGGCATTCTAAGGACGACAAATATCCGAGCAGGCAGTGTCAGGCACGCAGGCAATTACATAGATCAGCGCCGAAATCACGCAACAACAATGTGAAAGGGCTGTACGTACAGGCCACATCCACAGAAATCGGGGCGAATACTAGTTTCAGGTGAAAGGGAAGAGCATCGATTCGAATAGGCGACATCAACATCTAGGGATGCTCATGATTTGAGGTGTAAGGTAACTTACCGCGCGGCCGGCCATTCCTAACGGGAAATAAGGGGAGAAGACCAGGAAGAGGGCAATGCAATCAATGACCTCGAAAAAAAAAAACAAGAAAGAAAAGAAGCCTTCACCGTAATTTCCGGCACCAAAGCTACCTCCGACGATGACGGTCAGCTTGGGAACATCCACACATGCGACCGCGCGGACCATTTTGGCGCCGTCTTTGGCGATCCCACCTTTTTCTGCTTTGGAACCGACCATGTACCCAGTGACGTTTACGAGAAAGAGCAACGGGATCTGGCGCTGAGAGCACAGTTGGATGAAATGCGTCGCCTTCAGAGCCGAAGGCGAGAACAAAATGCCATTGTTTGCAATGATACCCACGGGAAAGCCATGGATGTGTGCAAAACCCTGGAGATCGCATGAGAACATTTATGAGGGATGGAGCTGGGAATAGCCTCCTTCCTGACGAGATGAAATAACGCACCGTCACGATCGTCTGTCCGTACTCCTTCTTGAACTCGCGGAACCGGCTCCCGTCTACCACTCGCGCAATTACTTCCCGCATGTCAAACTGCTGACGAAGGTCTGTCCCGACTATCCCATGGAGCTCCACTGCAGAATAGAGAGGGTCCTCTGGGACAACTGGGGGCTGGAAAATGCATGTGGTATAAATTTTTGTTAGGCAGTCGATCTCGGACGTACAGCTACCTCACGTCCACCGGCGTGACCCAGATCACTTACGATACCCCGCGCGATAGCGATTGCGTGCTCGTCATCTCGTGCCAAGTGGTCTGTGACACCACTTTCGCTAGAGTGCATCTGCCCGCCGCCAAGTGCTTCCTCATCAACGTCTTCTCCGGTTGCAGCCTTGACAAGCGGTGGCCCAGCAAGAAATATGCGTCCCTGTTCGCGAACGATGATGTTTTCATCTGCCATGGCAGGAACGTATGCGCCACCTGCGACAGAGATACCATGGACAATAGCAATTTGGGGAATCCCGAGTGCGGACATCTGGGCCTGCAGGGTATCTATCTATCACGTCTCACACCGGCATATACTAACCTAAGAACATACCATATTATAGAATATGCGTCCAAAATGTTCTTTGTCAGGAAACACCTACATAAACGTTCCATCAATCAACACCGAAAGATGGGAGGAAGGGTGGCAGGTGTGTGTGCATACGTTTGCTTGATGCGGTAGAGCAGCACCTCCGGACTCGACTATAAGCAAGCTACTGAGGAGGAACGGGGATTATGACACGACGAAGCACGCACCGACATAAACACAAGGTAAACCATGCTCCTTCGCGATCTCCTGGGCACGCAGGTGCTTCTTCACCTACCCGTAAAAAATATTTCGTCGGGAGGCAAAAGTCCGTGCGGAGTGGGGACGAAACGACTCACGGTTAGCGGGTAATACGATCCACCTTTAACCGTTGCGTCGTTGACCACGACAACACACTCACGACCAGATATCCGCCCTATTCCCGTGATAATCCCCGCACCTGGCAAAGACTCCCCTAGGTACACCTCGTGTGCCGCCAAGGGAGACAGTTCAAGAAAGGGCGAGTGTGGATCTAGGAGTAGCGCTAGCCTAAGCAGACAGTCGAGTCAAAGCAGCACGTATGTACGGAGGCGAGTGTGGCGTCGTTAGCGAAATTTCAGAGCCGCGGAGGGAGAGAACGGCACCTCTCGCGCGGCAACTTCTTCCCCTTGCTGCGCATCCGCTCTGCGGCCTTTGCACCGCCTCCTTCGCGTGCCACCGCGAGCTTTGCGTCGAGGTCGGCAACGACTTGGTCCATGGCCTTCGCCCGTGCTTGAAAGTCAGGAGAAGAGGGCGAGACGAGAGAAGGAAGGGCATGGTATGATCGCGCCCGATGGACTGTCAGTGGTGAGAGACGTTTGAACATGCAAGTCCAGAAGCCTGGCTGTCGCAGCAGAACTTGCGAGTACATTTGTTCCTAAAAGAGAGAAGGGAAACAAGTATGAGAATTTGGCTCCGAGGAGCGCAGACACGCTCGTTCGGGGTCAAGCGTGCGGAAGACTCGGCTGTGAGCGCTGTGAGCGCTTGAGCTGTCTCAGGGCTGACGCAAGCATAAGTTCCTCAGTACAGTAGTTTTTTATTTTATTTTATTCATTCTACAGTATCAATACTGGTTGCTATTGCATTGTGCTGACGAGGCGAGTTTCCTCTATTGTTGACCGGCAAGACCGAATGATGGGCCAAAGAGGGTTGGACGTTGGACTTTTACTCATCAAGTTTGCATCAAGGGCCAGGCATCGATCCGCCGCTAAACCACCGCCACCCCTTTGGTGCGAGTACTCCCTCGAGCCTCGGTGGTAACTATTTGGCTGTGCATCATGCAAGAGGTTTTGATCCTATACCGTATTTTAATTCAACAACTGTGTCACGGGCCAGGTCACTACGGCCCTCTTACTGGTGTTACCGGAGACCGAGCGGCTACACTGAACAGAGTGACAGTGTACGAATCTGAAAGACTGCAGATCGTCCCCAAGCTTGGTTGACGTGGGTGTTTACGTTGCTTAGTTATGAAATACTCATTGCCCATCAGGCCTCAGGCCTCAGGAGTCGGGGCCACGAATCGTCAGGCAACGCGGAGACCGAAGGCCTTGCAGTGCTTCGAACCCGAGGCTTCGGTAGAGACCGAGGTTAGCTTGGTCAGCAGCCGCCGGCTAGGTGGGATGGCACGAGACCTGTCATCCGTGAGACTTTACCATACCAGGTCAGGACAAGCTTATGTGGCCGGGGTCTCCGGAAGTCGCCGCTCCAGGCTCCATTTCAATTTTGGGTGGCATATTCCGGAGAACAATCAAACATCTATGGAAGGGAGGTGGAAGATCGAAGCTAAGGAACAAACTGAAAAATCGGGGATGGTAAATAGGAGAATTTGACGAGGACCGGAGAGATTCCTCAGTTTTAAGGGGACAGTAGCACAGCCGTAATCTCCACCGAAGGTTGCAGTGCAAGCAAAGGCAAAGGAAGTCTTGTGTAGGAGACAAGGAGGAGATCTGCTTTCCCGATATATCTTACACGTGTAGTAATCGGGGAATGAAAGTATTTAAAATCCGAAGAGATGGGATGGTTTTAAGTAATCAACTGGGTTTGTCCTCTGTCCACGTCTGACCCCCGCTATATGGTCCCCTCGAGTTGAGCTAGAGTCAGGTCCCGTCTCTTTGCTCCTCCTCCACCCCTCCCTCCGCCTTACCTCGCCGTAACAAGGATAACGCTTGGAGTATGTTGCCTCTCCCTCCCTTTTTGTCGGCTTTTCTCATCTTTTTCTTCTAGATCCTCGCGACCCTTGCCGGTTTCTCCATCCCGCCTTTCTCACAGGACAATCAGTACGCTTGAGCTTAGCTCGCACTGTTTTCCTCGAATCAAGTCATTATCCTTTCCACTCCTCTCCACCTCCATATATCCCTGAGTGCTTGAGCTCTCGCTCGCAACAATAAGCCTCTCTACCCTGCATCTCGGATTCTGCTGAGCAATCGCGATTCCGTTTTGTCAATTTACCGTCGAAAATTCCCTTTTGTGCAGACTACACCTGTACTTTCCCTTCTCTACCGAGTGGCTAATTTTTTCCTTGGATCCCCAACTTGATGCTCTTGTCCGCCATGGCTCTAACGCTTCCCGTTCCCTCTTCCCCATCTTCCACCTCTGCCGACTCCCCCAACGCTCCTCATACCCCCATGTCTCCTCATCTAGTCCCGACCTTGGCCCTCTCCCCGTCTGATCAATCTTCCGCTCCTTCCACTACTAATTCATCTCCCGGCCCTCCGAGCTCGACCAATCCCCAGGGCAAGCGCAAGCCCTCTCGACGAGCCAACACCGCTGAGCGGCGTGCCACGCATAATGCTGTCGAACGCCAAAGACGAGAGACACTCAATGGGCGCTTCCTTGTGAGAATTTCTTTTCCCACGTTATATTTAGCTCTTTCTAACGACACGTTTCTGTTTCAAGGACCTCGCCGCCCTCCTTCCCAACCTTTCCCAGATTCGCCGCCCATCCAAGTCGGCAATAGTTAACTCTTCCATTGCCCATATTCATGCCTCTCGCCGTCACCGTGCCATGGCTTCTCGTGAGCTTCGTCTCCTGAAGCTTGAGGCTGATGCGCTCCGCAGGGAGCTCAATGAATGGCGTGATCGTGCCAGCCTCCCTCGTGTCGAGGAACCTGTCCGTAGTGAGGCCTTCTCCATGGTTCTCAGTGGTGAGGTTGAAATTTTGACATCCATCCCCGGGATGGATGAGGAAGAAGAGGGCGAGGGTTTGGGCGACAATGAAGACGACATTCCCATCAGGGCAATGCCTAGCGTTGCTTGTTCAATACCTGAGGACACAGAGGATATGCATTCCATGGGGGCTCCCACGGTTAAGCCGCCCACGAATTCTTTCCCACCCAGCTTCCCCCCTCAGCACCCGGGTGCTCCTCATCTCGCTCACATTCTTCCGCGTCCCGTGTCCCACAGTCGCCCGGTCATTGCGCAAAACATATCCAATGTCTCATTTGAGAATCCTGCCATGGCATCTCTGTATGACCAGCAGACCCACGTTCCTTCACAACAGTATCAGATGCAGTTTAACGTCGGTTCCCCGCTTGACACGGACAAGTCGGTTGCGTGGAACGGCCAGATTTTTACTACTCAACAATTTCCACAACAGTTCGCAGGTCAACACAACATGTTCACCCCCCCAACCGCCTCGCACGGCCCTTCTCCAAACAATGCCGCCCAGCAGTTCGCCCATCAGACGTATTATCAGGGCGCTCCCCAGCGGCACCCAGCACAACACGTTTATGGCAGCCCCGTTGACAGCGAGGACAGCTCATCAGTCGGTTCTGGACCAGTGTACGGCGGACCAGACCGCAGCGGCAGCGATAGTGCTTATGGATCTCCACAAGATACGCGCCCAAGTTCCGTTTCATCTCAGCCCGGAAGTTATGAGATGCCGGGCATCTTGACTTCTAACGGCATTCCAGCCCGGATGAGCACTGGTGGTGTTATGTGGAACCGCAACGAAATGGACAGCGTCGTCGCACTTAAACCTAACATGGCCAGCGCTCCGATCGCTGTTGGCGCTGGCGGAAATGGAGTTGGAATTCCGATGATCATGTAGGTGTCGTGATTACCGCTCCGAAGTCTGTGGTGTATGTCGACAGTTGCTTTTGCTTTGTTTCCGTGTTTCTGCTATCGCTGTGGTTCTCAATTCCTCACTGCCTTGTCTGGTGTCTTTGTCCTTGTGGTTCGCATGCACATAGAAACGTCTACGCTGTCCGATGGCTCTGCCGCCGACGCGTGCTGCGTTTACTATTTCCGGGCCGAGCGTTTTTTATTATAATTTGTCTCCTGGCCTCACATGCTTGCCTGCTATGTGATACCCTCTTGAGCAATACTCTGTCCTTACTAGTCGGTTTGCGCGAGCTTTTCTGGTTGACTTGTAACGTGTAAAACCCTCCCCTATCTGCTGTGTCTCTATAACCCTTCTCGTAATGACTACCTCGGGTCTATTTATATCTTTCGTTGTGACGGCGTCCGCCAGTCATCATGCACTCTTTTCATCCCCTTTTTTCTGTTTTCCCATATTTTCCTACACGAAAAGATATACAAATATATAATATTCTCTGGCCTTTGATGAGCTCGACTTGGGTTGACTATCTAAAACGGTGTGTGGATTCGTTTATTGTGGTCGAGTGCATTCAAAAATGAACACGGAGTACGGGTATCGTACTGGCAGGAGCTGATGCGCTCATTTGAAGTGTTGCTGTACGTGGGTGATCGGTTGATGTATGCTCTATACCAGACTATTTTCTTCAATGGAAACCAGGATACCGTGACAGAACGTTTTCTCTTTCGACGCACGAGGTGTCTACAATTCCTACATCACAGCACAGCTGGACACGAAGATATACTGTATAACGAGTCTGTGGTAAGCGTGGCTTCGTATGATTCATCACTGTTTTTTTATCATCATCGTCACCATCATTGTCGGATGCGCGCCGCCATGATCGCACGCTTTCGCAAGGGAGGGAGACGGTCATTCACACACATACGTGTGCCTGTACGCCTCTTCGACTATCTCTGTAGTACAGCATTAGGAGTGTGTTATTTTGCTGATACAGTACAGTAGTTTGTAATCCGAGACGTCGCGCTTGAAACTTGCCTGTCCTTTAGACGAGCCATTATGATGTTGCTCGAGCCACGCGCACGAAGAAAAAGAAATGGAAAAAAGAGAAACGCATATGAAATACCACACAATGCATTGGTTCTGCATCAGTAATCGACATTGACCGATACTATTCGGCGTAATAAAATCCGCCAACCTGAGATTCTCATAGGGATGATCTTATTCCCACTTATAACCCTGTGTTTGAGTACCGAGGAATCTTTAATGGGTCGACCATCTGGTTGATTGGCTTGGACTCGAAGGCAAGGATGCATATCGCGCAGATATATATTCCGAGGCAGATCCGAAAACCCTCCGAGATTGGACGCATGTTACGTGACATCCGGATTCCCCAGACAAGAGGCGTCGTAATAATGGTCATCATGACTTGTCACTGATACCGCCTGTGCCGTGAACCGCTCGAGCTCTTGGGACACACCATGGTCGGCCTCATGGGCAAAACTTTGGCTTCATCCTCAAGAGGGATTCTTGATCACGTATCCCAGACTTAAGATATTACTCGAGTGTGGTATCCTGATCCGAAGGACCTAGACAAACCCTTTCGGGCTATACAAGGATTTCACGCAAAGACTGAGGTGTGCATATGCGTTATCGGGTCGTGACAGACACAAAAACAGACATCAAGAAAAAAACACAGGTGTCCCGGGCCGCGTAGGGTTTGTGATACAGATCCAGTACCATTGACAGTATCGCACTGGGGATGAGATCGATAAGGGAAATCGAACAGATGATGATGACAGTCATACTGTAGCCTTGGCCACACGGCCTCTTGTACTGTCTAATTCGACGGCCAGCGCATTGCAGGCACAAAAGGTAAGATAGAGATGTTTTCCTTGTCCCACTACGCAAAAGAGTGAGATCGATTGGACTGTGGACCTAGGGAAACCAGAGTCTCACCACGCCGCTCGTATAATAGATGTCCGACTCCACGAGCTTGCGAACCTCCTCAATACTCTCTGCCTCATAGAACGCAAGGGATCCAGTTATCTTTTTCCTGTCATTCTCATCGGTGAGTTCCGGTGCCAGAAGGGCGCCCCCAAATTCTGCGCGAGAAAAAGATGGAGTTGTGGTCGGAGGGTCGGTACTGTAGCAAGATGCACTTACTCACGATCCCACTGCTATGCAACCTGTCTATATCCTTCAGGTGCTCTTCACGAACAGAATAACGCCGATCAAGAGCACCAGGATCCGTGCAATCAGGGGCATAGACAGCAAAGAGGTGCTTGGTAGGTGAACTGGAGTCACTGGACATGTTTCGGGTGAATGACAGAGCTGTAGTGTTAGTGGGTAATAATATTCCACTACCACGTCTTCCAATCACGCGCACAGCACGTGAGAAATGGGGCATTCGATTATTACGAGACTAACAGTGGGCGTAATGGGTGATATGGAATGGAGGTGCCAGATGACAAATTATGTAAAGGCCGTTGCAGCTCTGGGAATCCCGTCAATCCCTTGACCAATCCACCTGGCGGTTGACGTTGTGAGGAAGTAGCGTACAGTATTGTGGGGAGTGGTGCCCTCGCGTGAACTTAGGTTGAGGTTCGCCGAGAGACTTCAAAATCGCTACGCTCTGTCAGCAACGGACAGCTCGAGGCTTGGCTGTAGGCGCTCACTCGTACGATTTTGTTCCTGTCAAGTCACGCAACCCGCAGCTTGCGCTCATGTCAGGTGTTTCTAAGTTATGCATGTTGCTGCGGCTCCTGCGATATCCGCAGCACTCTCCGGTTGGCCGCTGTCCGCAGCTGGCGGACACGAGTGCAACCTCCCAAGCAAGCATCCGGTGAATCCTCGCCAAAGGGCCCTCATATAGGAATTATGAAATGGGGTCAAGATTCCTTGTTCATTACCCGCTGCTCTACCTTGTATGCGTCACCTCCGGTAGCTCTACCCCAGGGTGTAGACTAGTGCTCCTATTTGAGTTACCTCACTCACTGCTCAGCGTGTTTCTCAGAATCCGGCTCAGGCTAGTCATTATGCAACAGCGTGTACAGGAGATATCGCTTCCTGGTGGATTGGCATCTGTTGGAAATAACTTTCGACTCGGACATTCGACATTTATCGCCCACTGTCCAAACCTAACCTCACTCAGGCTGCTGCGGATCGGTTGCGCCGTCCTCCACTGAACAAGGGTCAATGAACAAATTAAATTCCCTCACTTTTTACTTCCCCACGCTGAAAGGGGTGAATGCGTAATTGCTCTTGCTGTTCTTCACCTCGTTTCCTTTCTGGCTCATCGCCATCACATCATTTCCTGTTGTGGATATTAGGGTCCTCCTTCGGACGCCCAATCATGGCCAAGGGTGAATCCTCGCCACAAGCCGCGGAAACATGTCTCGCCACACAGGCGCCTTGTTATCTTGTCCTTCCCCGTCCACATCTCTTACCCTTTCTCTTATCATGTCGTCAACTAGCTCGGGTGACCGTCGTAGACGTGGAGGCAGTGGTGGTGGCGGAAACGGCGGAGGCGATGGGCCCGGCCAGGGCTCTTCAGGCAATGGCGACCGTGGTCGTGGTCGTGGTCGTGGTCGTGGCCGTGGCCGTGGTCGTGGCGACGTGCCTATTATCGACCGAACCTCAACCCCCAGAGGAGTATGCCATTTTTATTGGTCCACTGGAGTCTGCGATCGCAGCTTTGACTGCACGTACAAACACGAGGCAAAGGTCCAGGCGTCTTCGTCCTCCACACAATCCGCAGATTATACTCCCGACTTTTTCTCCCTAGAGGGGTTGGCCAAGAACAATTGCTCCGTTTTAGACACACAGCACACTCTTACTCCCAGTCAAGCGCATAACCACCTCAGGATGTATCTCTTCGACGATTTCGTATTTCGAAATGCCATCCACGTTGAGGGCTTCTCCCGGATCCTTGCAAGCGTCAATTCTCGGAACCGAGCATGGGTACGCAAACCTGTAGTCTCGAGTAATATTTACTAAATTATTCACGTCATAGGATTCTAACCAGGCCCAGGTTGGTTGAGTGTCCAGAACTAACGTACCCTGAGGATGATTAACCATCATTTTTGCGATAGGACTTCCTCGACAGTATCGTTCGTGTACGCTAGGTCTTCTTGAATCACTTTTTCTAAGCAGTGACACATTCGTCGTTATTAGGGTAACGCTTTACTACGGATCGGTGACGTTCTGCGATTTTCACCCGTCGCCGTTAATGTTGGCCCCGGTTCAGGAACTCTGTCGTTTCAAAAAGGCTATTTCCCAATCCTCGAGGTATATCTCAAATAGATTTCCTGACTAAGTTCTGATATTCTCTCCTCATAGTTCCTGTCGTCAGACCTGGTGCTCAAAACCACCATGCACCAGAATACGAAGTGCGTCATTGATGTATCTCCACCAGATCTCGCCTCTTGAGATGTCATTCCAGCAAGGTATACACCCTTATTGACCAAAATTACGATGAATTTCAAACAACTACTCGAGCCTGCATGACCTCGATGATAAACGGCCTGACTTGGGAGGACTCCTCACCAGGTGTTCCCACATCACGTAGAAACACACTCAGTGGGGTGATAGTCTTTAAGACACTGTCTACTGTCCTATCCCAGTGAGTCTCGGCCTTTGCAATCCTAGTATTCCTCTTATATACTCTGGGAACTCGAAGATACTTCACGCGCTTCAAGCACGCATTACAAAACCACCCTGAGCTACGCGACTTCGTCGAAGACCTTTTTCAATGGTTTTCTCGCTGGGCCGGAGCTGTCAACGTTTCGTCAGCGTCGTTCACAGATTCTATTTCCCTGGCAACCCCAGCAGTCCGCAATCTCACATTGGCAGAACTTGAGAAAGACGTCAATCGGCTCAGGTTGATCACGGATAGAGAATATGAGCACACAGAAAGGATGAGGCGGCCTGTGGCACACGCAGGTATCACCCATAGTCACATACAGCAGGCCTTCATTTCCCGCTTAGCTCACACCTATGAACCCCCTGGCGCTTCACGTGACGGAGGACCTCGTCACGACAACGATTTCACTGACATAGGTGATATCCGGATTGCACCCACGCATGAGGAACTCCTATGTCCCATAGCACCTTATCTCCCAGTATTCCTTCCGATGGCGCCTCATCATCTACCCGTGAATTCCATGCAACGGCATCTTGATATTCAGTTCCGACTTCTGAGGGAAGAAATGATGTACGCCCCCATCTCTGTTCTATTTTATTTGCGCTGATCGCCTTTGTCAAAGTACTTCTATCCGACAATCAGTTGGAGAACTCCGTAGAGATCTTGAGACCATGTGGGCTCCGAGAATTCTTTCTAAGAAGCGTGCTACGATTCTGGAGAAGTTGCTGGCGTCCAAGGGAGGCGCATATAGGACATCTGGCGTCAATTCCGTATTCTTTTACGTTTACACTGGCGCTCAGTTTGCACCCATAAAGGCTGAGCGTCGCAACTTCACCGTTGGCCTTCAACTTGATACACCTCCTGGGACGGCACGTGATCAGAACAGGAAAAAAAGAGCAGAATACTGGGATCACTCAAAGCGGCTGCAACGCGGAAGTCTGGTCGCTTTGGTTCTTATTTTTCCCGGTCGATTCCAAGTGTTTCTCGGAACTATCATCTCCACGGGTGCGGACATCGGAGAATCAGCCAAAGCGGATGCCAACACGATTCAGCTCCGAATATCTTTTTTCGACGCCGAGATAGAACTCATGGCTTTACGTCGACAGCCAATCTCCATCAATGCGTCGACATACGCGATCCTTTTAGACAACAGTATCATGTTCGAGGCCATACAACCGTTCCTTCGAACTTTGCAGCAGGCGGAACCCACCTCCATCCCCTTTGCTAACACCATATCGCATTCTGAGTCTCTTGCCTCCCTGCAAGTTCAACCACCTCGTTACGCTCGTGTCCCATGGTTCAGATATAATTTGCAGTGCTTAGCTCGATCTGGTCTGAACATCCCAAGCCTGGACGTTAAAGATGAGACGGCTGTAGCACTCGCACGCCAGCATCTTGTGCGCTCCAGCGATTTGGACCCTTCTCAAGCTGATGCGTTGATTGGTGCACTCACGCGGGAAGTTTCTTTGATACAAGGGTGCGTTGTATATTTACCTTTTAAAACTGGCTTCTTATCGCCGTAATGTCAGCCCCCCCGGAACAGGAAAGGTACGACGAATTGTTGACTAGGGTAAAAGTGCTTAATGCCCACGTTGAGAAAAGAGTTATACAGGAAAGGAGATTCTTCGAGTACTATTCTCCAGTGAAATCAAGCCGATCGGTTTGTCTGGAGTTACTTCCCGATGCTTACGCTGATAATCATTCAGTCCTCATTGCTTACACAAATCTTGCGCTCGACCATTTGCTTACCTCAATCCTTGATGCAAAAATCACCACAAATATCGTGCGCTTGGGGTCTAGAGCCACAGATGAACGCATTTCTCAATACAGCTTAAACAAACTGGAGCAGCTTGCGGGACATGGTGAACTTGATCGACCTAGGAGACGCCAATATGCTATCTTGAAGGAGGTCGAAGAGCAGATGACCGGAATCATGAACCAGATACAACTCCCTCAACTAACGCCGGAGGACGTTGAAAGACATCTTGACTTTCATTACACTCAGCACCTTGATTCTCTTCGAGAGCCCCCATTTTGGATCGCCGAGATCTTCCGACAGGCCGCGGAGGATGAAGAAGAGAACGGGGAGTGGGTGGAGGTAAAGAGAGGAAAGAAATCCGCCCAGGATCAGGAGATTAAAGGGATATATGGATTTTGGAAGAGCGGACGCGATATTGAGTTCATCCAACCTCCCCCAATGTCCCCGAAAACCAAGGGTCAAGCAAAGGTTGACCCACGGCAAGCGTTCTTCAACAATCTAGGCTTCTTTGGCATGATTCCTCAGATTCCTATGGGAGAGCGTTCCTTTGAACATCTAGTTACCAGTGGCAATGTCTGGTCTATGTCGCTTTCCGAACGAAAGTGTCTCGCAGAGTCATGGGAGGAGGAGATGCGCAGGATGGCTTATGAATCAAATCTGGAAGAGTTCGATCTCCTAAAGCAACGGTATAAGGAAGCTTGTCAAACTTACGAGGACGTCCAGGATGAAGTCAGTCGATTGGAGACCTACTCTGATGATCATTGATAAAAGTTATTCATAGGGTCGACGTAGGCTTCTCAGTAAAACCGACCTCATTGCGTGTACTACTACCGGTGCGTAACTTCAAGCCGGTAATAGCTGGAGAAACAATCTAACTTTATCGAAACCAAAGGCGCCGCGAAGCTCGTCTCCCTACTCACGGTTAGTCAAACCTAGTGTATATAAGCACACTATGTTAACCTGCATACGTAGAGTATTACGCCGAAGGTTGTTATGGTCGAAGAGGCTGGCCAAGTTCTCGAAGCCCATATTCTGGCCTCTCTTGTTCCTTCAGGTACATCCGAGTTACCTTAATGTAGTTGCAAAGTTCACCTGATCCCAACGCAGTTGAGCATCTCATTTGTATCGGAGATCCCAAGCAGTTGCGTCCAAACGTGTCGACGTTCAGTGAGTCACCAGCGTTTCTCGTCATACAAAGCTAACCTGTCGTTAGCCTTGACCATGGATAGCACGCCTGGCAGGGAATTGTTCAAATTTGACCGTTCGCTCATGGAGCGACTATCAGATAACGGAATGGCCATGTCCCAGATTAATGTTCAGCGACGAATGCGGCCCTCTATCTCTCACTTTGTGCGGTGCGCAATACCCTTTAGTTGACATACGGAACCGAGGACTAATACGCAATCCTAGGACAATATTATACCCGAAGCTCGAGGATAACGATATCGTCCGCCACTATCCACCTGTGCAGGGCGTAGAGAAGAATGTTTTCTTTTTCTCACATAGCAACAAGGAGAACGCAGAAGATGACTCTGTCTCAAAATACAACTCGTTCGAGGTGTGTTGGTATCTTGGACTTTGACAGCTCCATTATGACTAAACATACCCTTCAGGTTGACATGATACGTGATCTTGTTTTGTATTTCCTCAAGCAAGGCCCATACGACGGTGCTGGGGATATTGCTGTACTGTGTGCTTATCTCGGCCAACTGCAGAAGGTCCGAGCGGCACTCAGAGATCTTAAAGTCGCAGTTAGCGTGGATGAACGTGATGAAGAGCAGCTTGAGCGCACAGGCCTGGCAGGCGAAGATGAAATCGGTTTCGCTCAGGTCCAGGTCACGAGACACGTTGGTAACATTGTTGAATTCTGAGGACTCACTATCCTGATATCATGATCAATATTTAGATTCGCATCGGTACAGTGGACACCTTTCAAGGTCAAGAAGCCAAAATCGTTATTATATCTCTGGTCAGAAATTCTGGCTCGTTTGAGGAAGGCAAGGCCTCGATAGGCTTCTTGAAGGTGAGCCGTTTCCACTACAATCTAATACTATCTAGATCTTATAGTTCCCGGACATGTCTAGAGCACCAATAGGATCAACGTTGCGCTTTCTCGGGCGAAGCACGGCCTATATATCCTCGGAAATGCCTCGAATTTGAGGCAAAATGAGACATGGAGAACGGTTCTAGATGAGATGGAAAACGAAGACCAGATTGGCTATGAATTCCCAATCATTTGCCCGCGTCATCCTGAGGCCAAACGATCTGTGTCCAAGCCAGGGGAACTCCCTACATTGGCTCCCGAAGGCGGTTGCCTCCGACCTTGCGATTTTCGTCTGATGTGTGGACATGTGTGTCCATCGATGGTATATAAATCCTTATTTATACTGCTATTTCACTTAAGCAATGGGTCACAGTGCCACACTGACCAAGATAATCACCGAAGGATGAAGTGTAACCAACCCTGTGTGAGAGTCAGCTGTCCTAGACGTCACCCTTGTCCTTTGCTATGTTCGGACGACTGTGGGGACTGCCAGTTCCCCATGTATGACATAAGGTTGCCATGTGGGCATGTAGCTGACTCTGTCCCCTGGCGAGTGCTTTGCATGCTCGTTCGCCTCGCGCTTCCCTCTGATGCTCCCTCTAGTCACATGATCGAAAATTTGAGGGCGATCAAGTGTGTCGCGAAAGTTTCAAAGCGCCTTTTGGAATGCGAGCACAGAGCCATTATGGCCTGCGGCAAGGATCCTTCTACCTTCACATGCAGGGAGATTTGTGGGGGCATGACTACATGCTGTTCTCGTCGATGCACCTCCAGATGCCACGAGTGTCAGACGATAACTAAAGAGAAGACGATTGCAATATCTCTTCCCTTAGTCCGCTCACACCACCAAGATCACGCCTGCGAGCGGTTGCTCAAATGCCAACACCTGTGTGGCCTCCCCTGTTCCCCCGAACATTCATGTAACCCGAAATGTTCGCAAGAGTGTCGACAACGTTGCAGTCATCGACAATGCAAAAGGCCATGCTGGGAACCCTGCCCACCGTGTATGGAGTCATGCGAATGGCGCTGTTCCCACCACTCGTGTCCGGTAGTGTGCGGCTCGGTAAGCCCAAGAGAGGTTTCCCGGATTTCCTTACTGAGTTCTCGTTTGTAGATTTGTTCTCGCTTACCTTGCGACATACCGTGCACAAAAAAACTAGCTTGTGGTCACGAATGTCCTTCAGGTATGTGTGCCCGCCGTGACACCTGCCCTGGAACTGATCTACATTTGTCCAGTTTGCGGAGAACCCTGTGACAAACAAAAGTGCATATTATGCCTCCCGGACGAGGAAAAGGTTGACATCGTCGACTTTATCATGCAGAGGAAACTGGCCGAGATTGATCTTAGCTCTGAGGACGTCTCAGAACGTCTCATCAAGCTTGCATGTGGCCACATTTTCACCGTTGAAACACTAGACGGCCAATGTAACATGTCGGAGTACTACCAAATCGACCCTATGGGCGTCTTTTTGGCCACCAAGGCACCTCCGGTGAACTATCAGACCCCCCCTTCTTGTCCTACCTGCCGCGGGCCTATCACTGCTCTTAGATATGGTCGTGTCACGAAGCGAGCGAATCTCGATATCCTTGAACAGAATGTGGCCAGCAAGATGTCATCCGAACTGGAGGAAATAAGTAAAGAGGTTGAAAAGTTTACGACGAAACTTGAGGGTGCCAATGACGATGCGAAAAAGATCGCATTCACCCCTTCAGAGAAAAAGCCAGAAGACCTTTATCGCCTTGCTGAGGATCGCAAGACTCAATTTGGCAAGGAATTTGAGCCCCTTCCTCCTGATGCAATCCACCAAAGTGCTATGACGACCATCCATGGATTCTCAGGAGAGGAGAGCAGGGCTTGGAACAAGATCGTCCGCGAGCTTTTAAAGCTATACAAGAAAATTGCTGGGGTCGCGCGAACACATGGACCGCATGTCCAGGCGTACGGCGCTGCGCTCGCAACGTTGTATCGTCTGGAACTTGCCGCGATAGCAAGCGACCCAGAGCGGGCCTGCGACAAGCCGGAGCCCATGGCGATGGATGAAGTCAACAGGAAGATCGGACAGCCTCCACACAAGGCAGACACACGCTTTCAAGTGGAAGGCTTCTTCATGTCCATCGACTTGCGGTACACGTTGGCGGAAATCGCGCAGAGCCGAATTCAGGGTCTAAACACGACCTCGCGAGAGGAGGACATCACCACGCACACGCATTTGTGGCGATCCTACGTATCGTTTATCTACGAGTCCTGCGTCCGCGATGCGAAGAAGGCTCTTACCGTCGCTCAAAGGTCCACAGCTTCGCGCCTTGCTGCGCGCGCTGAGGTGTGCATCCTCCGCGGAAAACTTGAGCTGTTCCGCTTCGAAATCTTGACCGAACGCGCGTTACTAGCTAGAGATGGAGAGCTGGATGGCGCTCGCAAGAGGACGCTGAGCATTAAGGCGCAGCAAGAAGCGAAAGCCACTGCCACTCGGATGAAAACGCTAGAGGCGACATACATCCGCAGCCGTCCAGCCGCGGATATCGAGGACTTGAAAGCTGAGAGAGCGTGGTTTGCCGAAAATTGTCGCGAAAGAGGAGACAAGTATGTGGAGGAGTACAACAAGCTGGCAGTGCACCTCCTTACAGAGAGCATGTATGCTCCCTTATCTCTGCAAGAAAAGGCAGACATTGTCAAGGCATTCGGATTCTGTAAGTTGCTGCCTGATGGAGATCACGGAGATACAATAACCGTTTCCCGTTCCAGCACATAGGGGACACTTCTACAATTGCGAAAATGGGCACACCTTTGTAATCACAGAAGTAAGTAACCCTTTATTCTCTAAGAGCCAAAAGGGCTGACGGTCTTCTCGTTAGTGTGGTGGCGCTATGCAACAGGCGAGGTGCCCAGAGTGCAGGGCGCCCATCGGTGGTTCAGGTCATCAGTTGCATCAATCAAATACCCGTGCGATGGAGTTCGAGGATGTAGCACGCCAACAGGGTTCTGGGAACCCCCATTGGCCATGGGGAAGGGGAGCATGAAAGGAGGAGCCGTACATACTGTAGTGTATCTAAACTGGACAAAAATGGAAAGACACGATTGCTTACAAAGTGCCCCGTAGACAACGACGCGTGTACCCCAATCGTCCTCTCTTTATTCTCTCATGGTCGCGACAACGACAGAGCAGGTGAGTATATCTTATGCATTCGTAGGAGGAATGAAGTTTACGGCTCAAAGCTAACAGCGCTTGCTGCAACGACCGTCGGTGCGCGCGCAAATCAACATTCCTCCAAAAGCCCAGATTTGCTGACCAAAAAACCTTCATATTATAGTGGTACATCCTCTCGTCTTGCTCTCAGTTGCGGACCATCATGCGCGCAGCGTTGCGCGCGGTTCTTCAAAACGCGTCGTGGGTGTGCTGCTCGGCCAGGATCACGGCAAGTCGATCAACGCCGGCAAGTCGATCAACGTCGCCAACTCGTTCGGGGTACCGTTCGAGGAGGACGACAAGGATGCCAAGACGTGGTTCCTCGACCATAACTATGTCGAGGGCATGTTCGAGATGTTTAAAAAGGTTAATGGTGCGTGGCGCGTGCCTTCTGTTCTATGCGTTCAGTTGAGAGTTCCCCATAATAATCCCGTTGTCGTCATCGCTGCATTCCAGCTCGGGAACGCATGATCGGATGGTACCATACGGGGCCGAAACTACGAGCGTCCGATTTGGAGATCAACGAATTGTTCAAGCGGTACATTGCGCGACCCGTGATGGTCATCGTCGACGTGAGACCGCAAACGGTCGGCATCCCGACCGATGCATACTTTGCCGTGGAAGAGATCAAAGATGTGCGTGCGTGCAAGTAAAATTACCACCTGATATTCATATATATGCATATGCGCTCGTGATCGCGGTCGCTATAGGATGGCACAGAAACACGCAAAACATTCCTCCATGCGCCATCAGCTATCGATGCAGAAGAAGCAGAAGAGATCGGCGTCGAGCATCTCCTGCGTGACATCAAAGACACGACGACGACGACGCTCGCCACGCGCGTCTCGGAGCAACTCTCCTCCCTCCGCGGCCTCTCCGCACGTCTATCCGACGTCCAGCGATACCTCGCCGACGTCTCGCAAGGAACGATGCCTGTGAACCACCAGATCGTCTACTTCCTCCAGGACGCGCTCAACCTATTGCCCGACTTGGCTGACCCAGCTCTCACGGCTAGTTTTGCCAGCAGCACGAATGATGCTCTGCTCGTCGTGTACCTCAGCAGCCTCTTGCGGGCGGTGATCGCGTTGCATGCGCTGGTTGATAACAAGGCGACCATTGGGCGAGCTGAGCTTGAAGAGGACGGGGGTGACAAGGAAAAGGGAAAGGAAAAGGAAAAAGCGGCAGGAGATGCGGAGAAGGAGCCAAACAAACAGCCAGACGCTAAAGGTACATAGGGCTTTGTCGTACACCCCTGTGCTTTTACCGTGCAGAAACTATGATCCCACCTGTATCGCGGACCTCTCACGTCGCTGCAACAGTCGGTCACGGGTGATCTCGGATAAGAAATTGATTTATTTTCAATGCAAAAGTGAACGCAGCGGTGCAGCAATGCACATGGTAGACCAGTACTGGATAAAGCACGATCGAGACGCCCACCCACAGCAGCGAAGCCCCGCGGTTCCACTGCCAACCTTGAAGAATCTACTTGTGTGTAACGAAACCTTTGCCGGAGTAGCCCTCCGAGGAGATACCTACAACACACCGTCACGGACCGGAAAGACAAAAAAAATTGTGAGGGAGGACTGACGGACCTGAAATGGGGTTGATTTTGAGCTCCTTCGCACGCTCGTTGGTCGCTTCCTCCCATTCTTTGCTGATCGTCTTGGGTGGCGTTGGGGCTGTACCGATTATTTTTTTTATTCAATAAAAAAATATTTTGACGTGACCAGTAAAGCAACCACATACAGATGGCGCGGAACCCGGCGTAAAGCAGACCGGCGGAGGCAATGAGGGCAGAAACGCCGGTGAGGATCTTGACGGTCGTACCGGGGGGGTTGACCGGCGCACGGGGACCATGCGGGCCAAACGCGACATAGTAAGCTTATAGAACAACACCATCAGTTCATCATCAGCCTCCTCCATCCGCAATAATAGGAATGGGAATGGGGATGGGAACGGGACGTACCAGCCTTCTTTTCTGCAAGCGAGAGCGTCTTCCAGTCCTTCCGCTGGAGTTCTTCCAATTGCTGGTGCACGGCCGTCTGCTCGGTAGGACTGAGCGCAGCCCATTGGGCCTCTACGTTGGACAGTGGGATCGCGCTAGTGGATGCTGTTACGTGTGACGCTGACGAGCTAGCGTGGGGTGGGTGCGCCGCAGCTGTCGCGAGGCCACGACGCATGATGCGGAGTGCAGAGTGGCGCATGACAAGAAAAAGAGCCTTTCTTGTTGTTTAAGTGAGTGTTTGAGTGAATTCTTCAGGTCGAGAGAGAAACGGAAACGGAAATTCTTGCGGGGCAGGCGACAGCTCGAAAATTGGAATTACGTACACATTTCTCACGCCCTGGTTGTGCTCGCTCGTACACAAATTTACAGCATGCATCAACCTATGAACAAGAGAAATGGAGCAAGACAAAAGCACAAAACTCGGTGTCAAGAAAGCAACGTTGTCTCAATCATTATTTTTTTCCTTTTCGTCAACCCCCTCACAGGCCTGAGGCCTCTTCAGTCGCTCCGCCGGGGCAATCACGCGAGATGTGACTGCTCAGAGGTCATTAAGAAGAAAGAAAGGACGGCTGCTACAAAGGACACGCACCCTTCTGATCCGCACGTGTAGCAAGCGCGCCTTTGAGGCTGCGGGCAATCGCGGCTGATGTGACCCTGTAATGACCAATTTAGCATTCGCCCAAGCAAACTGGAAGACCACTCACAACAGCAGAACAATTGTAGCATTTCGATCCCTGCCCGCAATCACGCGACAAATGGCCTACTCCACCGCACGTGTAGCTTGAAAACAAGGAAGCATTTAGTACCACTCGCGAGAGGCCAGCGAGAACGCACCAAGTTTTTTGACTGCCGCCACCAAAACTACCGTAGGATCCACCACCACCGTAGCCTCCTCCCGAGCCACCTCCGGGTGCCTCGGGGCACGCACGCGCAATGTGTCCGATCTTACCACAGCGATAGCATTCCGTGCCAGAACTGCCGCCACTGCCACCGCCACCGGACCCTCCAAAGCCGCCGCCGGTATTTTGAGATTCGGGGCAATCACGCGACTGTAAGATTATCGGGGTAACTTCGCAATGAGGTAACAAGAAAACGCGAAACGGGGATGAAGACAACGCACAATGTGACCCTCTCGTCCACAGCGATAGCAAGATTTTGCCTTTTGCTCCATCGTACAGTCACGCGATACGTGACCTTCCATGCCGCCTGCGTACACTCAACAAACCGTAAGGTGGTAGCCAAGGAAGGACTCACAGTTGTAGCTAAGGAAAGAGGCACACGCGCGTGAGCGATTCACGCGATCGGGTCATCTGATCAGAGTAAAGAAGGGTAAATTTTACCAAGTGGGTGTGCCCGCCTTTGGGCAGTTCGCAGCCTGGTGTCCGACTGTTTTTTCAACACGAACACATTCGGTTACGATGCACACAACATGGATTTTCGATAACAATTTTGATTGTGCCCGGTCGATGTATAGCAATTTAAAAAAAAAGTCGCGGTCCCCGTCAGCACCGCACCATGGACGACAAGAAAAGGAGGGAGGGAAGAGGGGAGGCGTAGGTACATGCGTCTGCACACACGGCGACACGACGACGGTAACAACACAGAAACACCACGCACAGCCGCCACAATTGAAACATCCACGGGCACCCGCCATGTTTTTCACAACTTTTTTAAAAAAAAAATTCTTCCTTTTTTTTTCTGTACGAGTGATGGCACGAGATTAGTGACAGCATGGGATAGGGGACGAAAAGATGAGAAACGCACGAGATGAGTAGGTGAGGGAGTACTGGAGGGGGATGATGATGGAAGGGATGAGAAAAGAGGAGGACGCAATGGCTTGTCTCAAATCTCTTCACACACTGCGGCCACGTGGTGGCGCTCGCTCATTGCCCGTTTCAGTTCCTCTTTCCCTATCCCTCTCACGGGCGATGTACACACATAATCTATCACTCTTGTACCTCTACTGATACCACAGCTGGGAGACGCGGCCTCAAAATACACCAATCCAAATGTGGCCTGCACTGTCACCAACCCGGCATATACAATACACACTCTAAACGGCCCGCTTTATTTATGCCCTGATAACATCAACTGGACAGATATCACACGTTCTTCACAAGGACCCGAGCGATCACCTCACGCAGGGCCATCCCGCCGAGACGTAAGTGGCTGAGGAATTCTGGCCCTCTGACTGCGGCGACGCATATTCGCACCACCGTGTTCAGCGTTGGCCTTCCATGTCCGTTCATCTTTGCAGTTCCAGAACCTTTTACACTCACCGTGGTTCTCGAGCGTAACACATCCTCTCCTAAGTGGAAGGCTACAAGGTCCATGCAGAGGGCCTTCAAATTACTTCATTTTTTTACAGTGAACTCGCTGAGCCATTGTGTGGACCAAATAAGCAAATTGTGTTTTGTCACCCCGTCCCCTCGAACGCGATGGGGTTGTTACTATTCTATTAGCACGGCGACGGCGAGCGTTGGAGCGAAAAACAACAACACTACGGCTTGTCAGGAGGCGGGTGGAGATACACCTATCATACCATGACGGTTTCATGTTAGCCAACTCGTTAGACTGTAAGGGGAGGGGGGAAACGCCACCTGTTCACCACCCTTTCCGTCTTCCCAGTGTTGGTACCTTAGGGCAGTGAGCCCTCGCTTTTCAGCGGCCACCCGCTCGTTCTCCTTGAGCGACTGGCGGACTGCGCGAGCAGCAATCTGGGTGTACTTGTTATACCTATTTTCAATCAATGTCCGTAAGAGAAGCAGATATAAAAAAGATACGATACGTGAAGAATTGTCGCCAGGTGGCAGTCGACATGGTGGAAAAAGGCAAAGGGAGTTGGGAGTGGTGTCCCGATAAACTCCCACGATGCGCTGGCACTAGCCTGAACCCTCCCTGTCATTATGGCTGGACCTAGCTGGAATTACGTCCTCAAATTCATCATCACCGGTGAGCGCTGTCCATCCCCCCAACCCGTTCTTCTCATACTGGGTTGACAGGCGACGCCGGAGTGGGAAAGTCCTCCCTACTCGTCCGACTGACCGACCAGCGTTTCCTAGCGAACCCCGATCCAACAGTCCGTATCCTTTTCACTCTAATCCCTACTAGGGAACTCATGTCCACTCAAATAATAAGCTTGGCGTCGAGTTTGGCTCAAAGCTAATAACCATTCCCGAGGAGGACAACAAAGTCGTGAAACTGCAGTGTGCGTAACTCGTTTTCACTCCCTCATTGGGGGGTTTGTATCGCACCCTCGGCCTGCGCCTGGTCGTGCGTAAAGAATCCCCCGTACCCCTTCGAATGTGTAATGCTCATGCGCGCATGCAGGCTGGGACACCGCCGGAACCGAATCCTTCCGCTCTATCACGCGCTCGTACTACCGCGGCGCCGCCGGCTGCCTACTCGTCTATGACGTGACTTCACGACCCAGTATGTTCCCGTTCCCGCCCCGTCGCTGACACCTGATACGGTCCTAAACTGTAGGTTTTGAACACGCACGCACCTGGCTCGCCGACGTACGCACGCACGCAGACCCGCACCTAACATGCATCCTCGTAGGCAACAAGAGCGACCTCTCCCTCGAGCGACGACAAGTGCAGACCGAGGAAGGGGAACGATGGGCGCAAGAGGAAGGATTGCTCTTCGTCGAGGCGAGTGCCAAGAGCGGAGACAATGTTGAGGCTGCGTTCGAGAAGGCCGCTCGAGATATTCTCATCAAGATTCGTCGTGGAGTGTTTGACGATGATAGGGTCCGCCGTCCCTTGCATTTTCCTGTTACAGCGCTGACACATCGATAATCGCTCTAGTCCCCTGGTGTAAAGTCTTCCAACCCCGCGGGTGCAGTCACTCTGGATCAGAGGAAGGCCGCAAGCCAGACATGTTGCGGTTCGTGATCGGTGGTACCCCACTTAGGCGAGAGACGTGTGAGGTGTTGCAGCTCGGGTGTTTGTTATCGTATTCACTGAACCTGTACGTTACTCATTGTAATACTGTGATCTAATATTGTTAGAGCGTTGTCATGGGACGCTTGATACAGATAAAGGTTAGGGGAACATTAGAGAGAGACGTTCCAACGCGAAACCCGACCGTCGCTGATTCGAATGCAAACAAGGGGCGCTCCAACTCCAGCAAAATAAGTATTATGGTAATAACTACTCCGAACCACATTACTCAGAACGTAGAGTATGGTTTCCAGGGTGCGCACGTACATCGTCAGTTAGTGTGCAGGTATGGAATGGAATAAGTTAACTAAAAACTGTCAAGTTTGAGAATGGACGATGTGGGGAATACACATGGTAGAGAGCGGGGTATCAAGTATGCACGACCCCACCCGACGACGCGAGCGACCGGTGATATTCGTGTAGCTGATCGATGAACCCCCGATTTGGCGCAGCCGCGGCACGGCGAGCCCTGACGAACTCGAGGGCCTGCGAGGGCTGGAAACCGTGAATGGCGATGAGGTAACCGCACACGACGGCAACCGAGCGGCTAGTGCCCATCGCACAATGAACGAGCACGCGCGCATTGGGACTCGAGTGCAGCGCGCGCGAAATGTACCGCGTCGTGCGCGGGAGGTGCGCCGCTAGCTCCGCGAAAGGCGCATCGTGCAAGGGTACTTGTGCCGCGTGTGCGGTCACCGTCGGTGGGAGCGCTACGTGACCCGGCATCGCGGATAATACATGAGTGATTCCCAGGGAAGAAAGTAAGGCCGCGTCCTCCGCAGTCTGGAGATCTGAGATGTACAGCCTCGGGAGGATCTCAGAGATGTGATCGTGATTGTGGGATGGCGACGACGAGAGAGACGAGGAAGGAGCGATGGAGCCGGGGGCGCTGCCTGGATAAGCGGAGTTCGGGCCGGCTGTTTGTGGCTGTGAATATGGTTGGTGCTGTACATGGGAATATGATGATGGGTGTGGTGTGATAGGCGCCGAAGGCGGTGGGGGCGGTCGCGTAGGTACGGCGAGAACGAGCGTCTGCGCGCGCGGGCGTTTCTGTGATATGGATCGATGGTTGACGGGCGACGCAGTCGGTGTTGCGGTCATTCCAAAGGGAAAGTGGGCGTAGGTGGGGTGGAAGAGGGCAAGGGAGGGCAAGGGCAAGGGCAAAGTTGGAGGTGAGAGGTAAGTGCGGATACGGAGGGGGAGAAGGGCCGAGGCGCGCACTCACAGGGGTGTATTTATATGGCATTGTGGGATGATGTGGACGGTGCGAATGGCGCTCGACCAGTGTCATGACACAAACTTGGTTTCGTGTCAATAAAAGCTTCGAGTTTGGTTCCGGGGATCTTCTCGGCGCCAACGGGGCAAAGGGTTGTTTTTCAAGAGATACTTGCGAGGAGGAGGAGCCTGAGATAGGAGAGAGTGCCACTGCCAGGTGGGCTGATTAAGACTCCGGAGGGTGGGCGTAGCGCGGATACGAGAACAGGGAAAATGATGATTTAAAAAACAGCCAGGCACGGGTTTTGGAAGGCGGTATATGTATTGTGTTGCAGAAGAAATGCGCACAGCACGCATTCTGAGAATAAGTGTATAAGGGCTGCCAGTGCGATGGGCGATCAATCCGAAACGGGCGAGACGAGGCGAGGCGAGGCAGTGTGGCCTGGCAGGGTCAAGGCAAGCACAGCTGTTGATAGGGGCCAGTGCCATCCATTTTCCTGCTGGGTTCCGTGATGAAACCGAGAGGGTCTCCCCCCGTTCTGTTCAACAACGAGCGTTGCAGTCAGTGACGGTCAGTCATAACGAGCGGATCAAGCCGGATAAGCAGTGGACCCGGCCCGGGACAGCATTCTTGATATCAATCAAGATTCTCGGCGCCGGGCCCGACTCTCGGAGTCTCGGGGCCATTCTTCTCGTCTGATGCCCCACTACTCTGATGGGCCAGCTTGACGTTAATATATTCGCATTCATACCAACGATGATCGTTGATCGTTCCAAGTAATAACTACAATGGGGAACACCAACAAAATAAAATAACATTGCCGAGCCTAGCACTTGCGGACGGACGATGCAAAGCCTCCTTTGCATACATTTATCAAGATAAAACGAAGAAATGGGCACTAAGAGCAGCAGAGTGACATCGCGCAAGCGGAAATCGAGATCGAAAACGTGAAAGATGTCATCAAAAGTAGTGGTGGATGCGTGGTTCTAGATGAGATCGCTGCAAGGTGATAAATCAATGAGTGTCGAGGGCAGGCATCCGAGGGGGTATGAAAACGCACGCTACATTGAGGGGCATTTCGTCAATTTGCGTGTTGTAGAATTCTGAAACACAGATCGACGTCAAGACGGGTCCATTCTAGCCACGGACGAGGACGAACGTTCAATATCCCGAAGCATCCTCACATCTTCCGTTGTTACAAAGTTGATGGCAACACCTTTGCGACCAAACCGGCCACCACGCCCGATGCGATGGATGTAATTCTCTCGATTTGTGGGCAAATCGTAGTTGATCACCAGAGAAACCTGTTGCACGTCGATACCGCGAGCCAACAGATCGGTCGTGATAAGCACGCGTGAAGAGCCGGAGCGGAACTCCTTCATCAGTACTTCGCGCTGCTTCTGCTCCATATCACCATGCTACCCACAGCAGGTTAGATCAGTCCCGAGTCATCTGAGTTTCGAAAGAAGAAAAAAGTACCATGGCAGATACGGTAAACTCTCGAGCATGCATCTTCTCGGTGAGCCAGTCGACCTTTCGCCGTGTATTGCAGAAGATAACAGCTTGGGTGATCGTGACGGTCTCATAAAGATCACAGAGCGTGTCAAGCTTCCACTCTTCCTTCTCGACAGCAATGTAAAATTGCTTAATACCTTCGAGCGTCAGCTCATCACGCTTGACGAGGATACGGATGGGGTCGCGCATAAACTTTTTGGTCACCTCAAGTACGTCTGCGGGCATGGTAGCGGAAAGGAGAACGACCTGGGTGTCCTGCGGAAGGAGCTGGAAAACCTCGTAAATCTGGTCCTTGAAGCCACGCGAAAGCATCTCGTCAGCTTCATCAAGACAAAAGAGTTTGATGCTGTCCGTGCGAAGAGCCCGACGGTTTATCATATCATACACGCGACCGGGGGTACCGACGACGACGTGCACACCCTCCTGGAGTTTAGACATGTCTTCGCGGACGTTGGTGCCACCGACGCACGCATGGCATTCGACGTTCATGTAGTCGCCTAGCGCGATCACTACTTTTTGGATCTGCTGCGCAAGCTCACGGGTTGGCGCAAGAATGAGTGCCTGAGTTCCTTTGGTAGAAAAATCGACCTTTTGGAGAATAGAAATGGAGAAGGTGGCGGTCTTTCCCGTGCCAGATTGGGCCTGTGCGATGACATCATGACCCTTCACCACGGGGACAATGGCACGCTGCTGAATGGCGGAAGGCCGCTCGAAACTGCGGGACTGTTAAAACAAGTGTGATGGAAAACCGGAAGACGCACTCACCCGTATGCATAGACACCGCGGAGGAGCTCCGGCCTAAGATCCATGTTGTCGAAGCTGTGTGTGCCGAATGCGTTAGTGGATCGTATCATCTGTAAGATGACTGATGGACTTACTTGTCGACGACTTGATCCCAGTTTGATTCGATTTCGACGTCCGGGACATCTTGGAGAGTTTCTTCTCTGAAACAATTATCAGATGCGGCGATAGACAGAACGATCCGACACTGACGCGGACATGAGTTGATATCGTCAATGAATTCAAGGTGTCGACAATGTACGTCGACTGTGGTTGTATGGATGAGAGTGTATAGGTATGTCTGGTCAAAAGTCGATAGTCAGCAATTTTCCTGCCCAACTCCCTGCTCGGTTCATCCCGAATTTATTTAGACACCGCGCTTGGTAAGCCACTGGAGGGGAGATCACGGCCCTTTGGCTGCTCGGACGCAAGCTGCTAGCTCGGTCGTGGTGTCCATCCTGCGACCACCTACCATCGCCGATCGAAAGCCCCCTCTAATACTGGGCGGCTACTACCTTAAGGTGCATACTCACGTGCGTGGTTTGACGGTCAACCGGGTGCGTTACTCATGCCTCCCACCTGCCTGTCTTGCAGCAGCCTAGTTGCACGTTTCCAAACTACCATCATCGGGGTTGAGAACGCCGTTGATAATACTCGGCGCATGCCCGAGTTCTGTCGCACGGATATACCTCTATGCCTAGCACATCATGGCTCCAATGAAGGTTCCTTGTGGCCACGCGTCCGTCAAGCAGGCCTGAAACCCTGTGCCATACCAAACGTCACTCGTTTGGCCGTCGGGTCGCACGGTGCCGTCTTCTCATTAACTGCCGCAAGGATTCCATATCTGCGCAAATCGATATTCGTGCCAAAGGCGCCGTGATCACATCACATCATCCAGATGTGGGTGTGCCATTTGATTCTTGCGCGATGAGCGTATTCCTGGCCACCGTGATTCCTTACTAGTCATCAAGTTTTTTCATGACTTGCGACTAACAGCTGACTAGCCATCATATCTCAGATGTCAATCACGACTCTGTGTGAACGTTCTGCACGACGTCCTGCTCGATTTGCTGGCTCCCTCGTGAACACGACAAGTTTCGTTAAAAGATATTACATTACCCTAGCAATGTTGGGCGCAACGGGATTCTCATCCCAATTTTGCTATACGCAACCTGGGCACAGTATTTCCCGCCTAAATATTCTCAAATTTACCTAGTTTCACCGCGAGCGTTGGCAGCTCTACATAAATCCGATAAACACTTTGTACATACGTTGTTTTACTGCTAGCGCACACTTTGAATTGGTTCTGCAAATGCCTGACAAGACCGCATCGCATTCACGCCCGCATTGTCAGCGCTGTTCCAGTCCGAGTCCTTGAACAGTCATGACCATGCATCAGGGATTCATACATGCTCCTCGCTCCTTCCCCATAGAGAAAGTTGCTGGTGTGGCAAGGTCGGCGGCCGCGTTCAGGAAAACAAGCCCCAAGGCTCGACGGCAGATGAAGGGGAGAGTGAGAATAATTCACAATGGCTACTACAGCATTATACGAGATACGAGCAAACAGGTAAAGCAAGTGCCACCAGAGCGTGGCTCTCCTAAAATTTAAAATCTCGCCCACCCTTATCCCTCTTGCCGCGGTCGCGGTCACGATCAGCCTCCATCTTCTGACGCTTCTTCGCCATCTCTTTTGCGACCATGTCCGAGAAATCTTCGCGCCCCGGACCCTGACCAGGTACTCCCGCACTCCCGCGCGACTGTGCATCGTAACGCTTTCGCAACTCTTCTTCGGACAGCCCTCAAGCTCGCTCACATCGAGCGAAACGTCCACGCCGCCTGCCTTACGCTGCACAAGAAGATCATGTCAGTGAACAATGATTGATTTTTGCAAGGTGAGGAGACTGCTGGCTAACCTTGTTTCCACGCTCCTCCCCGAGCACCGGCACTGATGCACCAGCCACACCGCTGATGTCGTATCCACGCTCGGAGCCCATAAGGCCGCGGACGCTCGTCTGTTTCTCCGGGAGCACAGAATAGAGTTGCCGGTTCCCGCCGTCGTCTCGCACTGACGCGGTAGATGTCTTCCGCAACTCGAGAAAATCAGGCGTCTCGAGCCCTGCAGCGACTGTCGAAACGACGGATGCCATGCCCGACGGAGTTGCGAGACCTGATGGTGTTTGAAGGCCATCAGCAGGGGTAGCTTCTGTAGCTTCTTCATCCTCTTCCTCGTCCTCTTCATCTGATTCTTCCTCTTCCTCATCTACGGAGTATCGTCAGGCATTCCGTCAATCAAGTCCTAACAAGCAGACACACCTTCCTCGGGCTCAAGTTCTCCCCACAAATTCTTATCGACCGGTTCCCCCATCTATCACAGCATCAACATGAAATGCATGTCCGCAGAGATTGAAGTTTACACACCGCAGTGTCATTCGTCTTTGGCAGAACGCCAAACACGTCGCCATATAACGGGCGATTGTACTCGTCTAGTGGCGGTTTACCCCACCCACCAGGATGAAAGCCCCACTGTGCGCTGCAGCGGTAAACTATGTGAGATAGTGTCTAAAGAGCGATCATAAATACACACCCTTCCGGAATGGGTGCATTCAATCCAGGTATCCGAAGGGTGGGGTAGCTTGGCGGGGGACCAAAGCGCTGCATACTAATGAGCCATGGCGGTGGGGCAAGTGGTGGGATAGAGAGAGCCTCGACGAGCTCTGGCGAGAGATCCCCGGGTCGTTTTTCTTTCAGGGAGGTTTCAAATTCTTTGCCCTCATAATACATCTCGCCAAAGCTCGTTAACGGAGGCTTTGTCTGAAATTTGAAGAACGCGTCGTGGAGCTTTTGATAGTCGATATCGATTTTGCCCATCTTGGGCTGAACACGCTCGCGGGTCTTGGCCTTGAGCGACATATTTGCTTCCTTTTCTTTGATGGCATCCCGTTGCGTCGCAATGCCCGTGTCGGCAATGTAGGAAGGAAGTTGGAAGGGTGGTTTCTCGATACCACGCTTCCCCTGTAGGTAGTCACGCTTGGCGCTCCAATGTGCGGGAATGGGAATCGTGTTGCGATAGCACTTGAGGTGGAGGAGAAGTCGCGGGTCCGCGGCAGAGACATCCGTCCACTCTACGACTTCGGGCTTTGCGACAAGTTGCTTGAGCTCTGCAACCGTAAGGCGATTAAGCTTGCGCTGCTTCTTCTTGGACAAAGGCCGCTTCTCTCCCTCGTCTTCGGAATCAGTCTCGCCCGCCATTTCATCGTCCGAGTAGATAACCTCGCCTTTGGGCGGGTCCTCGGATTTTACCTGAAGAAAAAGTAAGATGGTGAGAGAGGTAAGGGAGTCATAAGTTCTACGCACTGGGCTGTCTTCGGGTTCGAACTGAAAGCGGGCAAAGACGTCGGAGAAGGCCTCGAGGGCAGCTCCCTTTAAATCCAACTGCTCAGATACGTACTCAACGTTTTCAATTTCTTGGAGATCACCCTCCTTCTTGACCGGCGTGGCCTTTGCATCGCGTCGGTAATGACCCAAGTTGAGTGTGATCGACGACATACCTGTGCTGCAGTTTTCTTCTGCTTGGCCTTTTGGCGTCTGAGTTGATTGCGTGACTTTGCCCTCTTCGAGTCTGTTGACGCGCTATTGAGGCCGTTAAGCGTTGGGACCTGTTGGAGGGCGATAGACATGATTCGAGAGTGATTCGAGTCAAGTTGAGAGCGTGAGAAAGTGGGCTGAGTGCTTGCTGGAAAGGGGATCGTGCCTTCTCCTAAGCCAGGATGTTGGGTATGTAAATGCCAAACCTCGTGCAATTTCCTATTTCTCAAAGCCAAATAATAGTCATAGGCCTTACAGGTGGCATAGCTACAGGAAAGTCAACAGTTTCTAGGCAACTGGCCGCACGCAATATCCCAGTTATCGACGCCGACATCCTCGCTCGAGATGTCGTCCGCCCTGGCACCCGGACACTTAACAAAATCGTATCCACATTTGGCCCTGAAATTTTGAAAGAGGACGGAACCCTCGATCGCCCCAAGCTCGGCGCCATCGTGTTTCAAGAGGAAGAGCAGCGGCGAAAACTCAATGCAATTGTACACCCCGCGGTGCGTTGGGCAATGATCCTTGGCATTCTCAAATATTGGTTACGTGGAGAGAGGGTTTGCGTGCTGGACGTTCCGCTGCTCATAGAGTCAAAGATTTATCAATGGGTTGGGAGAGTCATCGTCGTTTACTGGTTCGTTCCTTTCGAGTCGGCACATGACCCCGCAACTGATGACCAGTGGCGAGCAGCTCTGCCGAAATACAGCTACAGAGGCTCATGCAGCGCGATGGGTTGACGCGCGAGGGTTCACGAGGGCGATTAGTGGCCCAACTTCCTACCGCACAGAAACTCGAGTATGCTGACATTGTGCTGGATAATTCGGGAACGCAAGCAGAGCTCGAGGTTCAAGTGGACGAGTTGGCCCGGCGGTTGTATCTTGAAGGAGGGTGGTCATGGCGACTTAAGTGGTTGATACCGCCCATTGGGCTGCTTTCTGCATTATGGACGTTGATCTGGAGACATGTGAAGCCCTCTCATCGGTCAAGGCGGCGAAAGGCAGAGTCGGGTCCCTAGTCGTCTGTATTGTGTTGTAGTAGTTATGCTGTACTGGTCGTATGTAAGCCCCTGCGTCACACATCAATCCCCCTCTTCCCTCCCACTTTGACCACACAATGGCCTCCTCGCCCGAAACTCAGGCTTTGACAAGAGCATATCGGCCTTCTCCTCCCATCCTCAGCAAGACAACTCGCCAGATGGTCCCCCCATTTGTCCAGAAGTTATACGAGTTCGTCTTGATCGATATCCTTTTCAGCATTAGATTTATCTTCTTCCTCTCCTAGGTTGGTAAATGCGCCAAGTACTGACGAACTCATAAGATGGTCTGACGCCGGAGACTCATTTTTTGGTCCGTATCACGTCGTCCGCCTCTCTCACCCTCTCTCAACTAATGTTCCTTCTTAGTCTTTGAGCACGAGCGCTTTGCGAATGACGTCCTTCCACGATATTTCAAGCACCGCAATTTCTCTTCTTTCGTTCGTCAACTGAACATGTACGGATTTCATAAGATACCTCACCTCCAACAAGGCGTCTTGAAAAGCGATTCCGAAACAGAGTTTTGGAACTTTGAGCATCCTAATTTTCACCGAGGACAACCTGATCTCCTCTGTCTTGTGACTCGAAAAAATAGCAAGGGTGTTAGTCAACAGAATGCCGACCTCGCCGATGGCGATGCCCCCGTACCAGGTCAGGGCAGTACCCAGCTTTTGGACGTCAACTCCCTCGTCAGTGGCATTACGGCAATCAAGCGCCACCAGCAAACTATATCTGCCGATCTTAACGAACTCAAGACCTCCAATCAACATCTCTGGCAGGAGGCTTTGATTGCCCGCGAGAGGTACAAGACTCAACAGGATACCATCAATAGAATCCTCAAATTCTTGGCTGGCGTTTTGGGCACGCCACTAGTCACGATGGGAAGGAGTTGACGGTCACGGTGCATCTACACCCCTTGTCGTCCGCCGTAGTCAGCGCTTGCTTATTGGTAATGGCCCTGAGAATAACAAGCACAAGGGCGTAGAGGTCGTCGAAGTGGAGGATGATGACAACAAGAGCGTCACGGAGCCAATGCTCACTGATGAACAACCAGGAACGCCGCGTAAGTGGTGTTTCTGTTTCGTACCACCTGTCTACCCTGGACTCACACACCGCCATTAGTACCTTTTGCCCAGATTGACGCTTCCGTCAAATCTGCGAGTGTCACGCCATCATCTTTATTTGGCTCCTCGATACCATCTCCATCCTCAGAAACATACTTCCACGATCGTGCTTCGGGTAGGCTTAGGGCCCCTACGTGGGCAAGCACACCACCAATCCCTACCTCAATGCCAACACCTGCCTTGTCTTCAACTAGCAATCATTCTGCTCTTGAGCTGCATCGACCACAATCCACCCACGACGCATCGCCAACACCGCCACCGACCCAGGACCAACTCATGCAAGTCGCCTTCCAGCAGTTGATGCAGTCTCCCAGCCATGTGCAGCGTCTCATGCAGCTCTTGTCTTCCGGTTCTACAAACGGACCCACGCCCATCCCAACACCCATGGCTGGCCCTGCACAATCCGGTCGTGGACGCCGCCTGCGACACTGGACCTTCCCCAACTCGCACTCGCACAACTCGCCTTCCACGACAACAATATCGGAGGTGGCAATAATGTGCTCACGTTTGACAGCGACAGGGACACCGTCGGTCCAAGTGCGACCCAGCTAGCGGAAGACGAGGCGCGTCTCGCGCGCACGTACCACGATGCAAGTGAGATCGATGCGGACGTAGACGTGCTACAGGCTAATATCAACGCCTTCATCGAGAACATGGGATTTGATTCCGCAGCGCTCGCTACCACCACCCCATCTGCCACCTCCACACACCCACCGCCTCCCCTCCCCACATCTGAGGGCGGGATGCTGCCTCCGCAAACACCAACCGACTTTGACTTTGAATCGTTCTTGACGGCATTCACAGACGCGCAGGGCAGCGAAGTCGGAGCCCCAGACGTTGTCGCAGACGATAGTACATCATTGGTGCCGAGATCAGTGGTCTCTGTATCAGCCTCGGGGACGGAGACAGATGCGACCAATGTTTTTAAGGAACAATCGGCCCTTACGGGACTCGGACGAAAGAGGACGTCGGATGTCGCGGAGCTCGAGCTTCCGTTGTCAGAACCGCCCAAGTCCATGCTTTCTTCACGCGCTGTGGCGGAGACAAGGACAGACGCCGCTGGTGATCCACCGCGCGCGAAACGGAACAAAAAGTAGGAGAGCAGGAACGTTGGTAAATGGGGTCGTATTTCTTCCTTTCTTTTCTCCCCAGCTACCTCGTCCCCTTTCTGCACATAAACGCGTTTTATCGCATCGAGTGCTACTAGGGGTTGTGGGGACATTATCGTTTCGAGCCACGGACGAGTGTGGGTTGTTGCTTCAGATATCCACGTCAACATCTCGGACATAACTTGGAGAAGGGGAGGGGGTTACTGATTGGTGCCATAGTGGCATCATTTTACTGTAACGGGCAACGAACCATGATTATCATTCAGGAACCATCAAGTTTTCGATGGGCGGGCTCAAAAAATCTTGGCTGGCAGTTTTAGTTGTTGTATGTACCTGTACCATTCTGTGTATCCTTTGCTTGGACATGCGAGCCAGGTGGCTGTTCTGAGTGCGCGTCATAGATATAACACCCACAATGGGCGTAACGAAATACATAACAGTCATCGCAGTTGTCGTTAACCTCTTCCGAACAGCATCATCCAAGGTAGGAAAAAGCAGAGGTAGGTATATCGCTTTGGTGCAGCAGATAAAGTGAAATTAGATGAGCAAAGGAGGACACGGTAGGGGGATGTTACGGAAGATGGGGTGAGGAAGAGGACGGGTGGGACTGGCAGTGCGTACGTATGAGAGAAGGGCCATATATTCCATTCACCAAGTAGGGAACACTCGAGAACCAAACGAAAAAATATAATGCGCATATAAGAACGGTAGTCGGTCGAAAAACAAGGAAAGCAGGACCGAGAAGAGTAGGGAGTAGAAAAACGTAAATAATGTTAGTTAAATAACGAGCATCGTTCCGCACGAAACCTAAATAGATACTCGAGAGAGAGGCTGAAGAGTGTTTTTGGGACCATACGCCGCCAATCATTACTCCAAAGGAACCTTTGGCGGGCGTGGAGGTGGAGATGACTTGAAACCGTTCGTGCTCACATTGGTGCCCACACCCGCATTGCGCGCCTCCATCGATCCCCAGCCGCTCGTAAAGGGCAATGTAGAGCGGCGCAACAACCCGAATGCATCATCGCCCTCATCGTTGCCGATGCCAGTTCTTGGAGCGGCCACAGACACCGAAAGAGTCGCCGTCTCGCTTGTTGTCCTATTTGCTGCCGCAACAGCCGCAGACAATTTGCCATTTGCCAGCTCGTCCTGCAACCGTGCATCTTCTTCTGCCGTTTCTCGGATGTACGATGCTGGTGGACGGGGCAGAAGCGGTGGGGGGGTCCGTGGCGGTGTCGACGACTCCGGTGCGCCTACCACCTGTCTCTGGTCTCGCGAGATGGGAAGTTCGCTTCGTATCGGGGAAGGAAGCAGCCCGGGCGTTGGCGGCGTTCTTGGGGGTGAACTATATTCACGTTGTCGTTGCGGAGTAACGGGCGCTGGCGGCGATGCCGTCAACTGCTCTTCCGCCTCGTACTTCGCCTTGAGCAAAGCCTTTTCTTCTGCTGCGCTCAACATACGCTGTGAGCCTGGCTGCGCCTGGTTAGGGGGCAGAGGGGGAGAACGTGCACGTAGATGTGGCGGGAGTCCGGACTGCGTTACTGGCGGCGAGGGTTGCCACGGCGGTGGGAGTCCACCGTCTGCAGCTGCACCCAGTGGATGAGACCCGTTGACGCCCCGAGGAAGCGTTCCGGTGGCGGTGTAATAATCCGCAGGTGGGCCGGTGGCGGGACTTGCTGGCGGAGGTGGCGAAGCGGACTGCTGTTCGGCAGCAGCACGCTCGCGCGCCTCAAAGGCAATGCGATACCGCTCTTTCTCTGACATGCCTTCTAACTGGGAGAACTCCGGGCTCGGAACCCACGGCGGTGGGAGTTCATCGGGCGCCGGACCAGAGCTGTCAGTGGTGTCACGTGGCATGCCAGATGAGGAGGAAGACATGACCCCATCCGAGGAGCCAAAGTTGAACTCATGATGCCTTTGCACCGCCCTCGTTGCATCATGGTAGCGTCTTAACATCTCCTTTTCTTCTGCCGCCGTAGGAAGACGGGAGGATTTCGACGTTTGTGATGCTGGGGGCAGGGGTGGCTTGTGGACGGAGGCCATTGCATGGGAATACAGAGCAGCGCCTGCTGATATGACAGGCGGACCAACGCCTTGCTGGAAGCTGCGGGATGAGTCACGTGAGGATACACGAGCGTGCGCGACTCGGTCACTGTCATTCAAGTCTTGCGCTAAACCCTGCACAATCCGAGCGTTGTTCTGTGCTTGGGTGAAAAGGCGGATCTTCTCCTCTTCAGCGGTGGCCCATCGCGAAGCATCAGCTTGTGGTGGAGCTGAGTAAATAGACGATTGTGTGCTACCCCCGGTCGGATATCCACTCGTTGACTACATTGCAAGTCGATGAGTTTGACAGGGAACGACCATGGCTACGGGGACGTACTCGAACACTTTCTCCACGATCCAAACCTCCCTGCACGCGATCAACTCTCGCTTTCGCTTCTTGATACAACCTAGCCTTCTCTTCTTCTGCAGTCGGCCACACCTTCTGCCGCGGGGCCTGAGGCTGGGACGGTGTCTCCATGACACCGGGCGTATTGGTTTGTGGACCATCCTCGGGAATTTCATTATCTGTCGGATTGACGACAGTAAGGCGGTTAGATTGGGGTAAGGCGCTGCCCGTTCGAGAGCGTCGTCTAGCTGAGGAACTATTCGGTTCGCTGTGCGGTTGAGCCTGGGATTCCTCGCCCTCTGAGCTTGGCCGCGTAATAAAGCCCATCTCATCCGTGGGGGCAGGTGCGCCAGTGCTATTGGGCACAGAGTTTGTTAGTCGTGAATCAATTATACGGCCGTGTACAGGTGCAAACGGGTAGCTGGCAGCAGTGACAGTTGCCGCTTGGCTGGTGGCTGTGCCTATACGGGGACGTGCGCCTGCGGCTACTCCAGGGTTCGTGGACACTATGGGCTGTTGAAGACTCAAGCTCGGCGCAATGCCGATCCGACTAGATGAAGTCATGAGGCTCCTGCCAGAGACGGGGACTCGTCACGTACCGGACCGCTTCAGTCGAAACGTAACTAAGCGCCCGGGAGTGAGCGCGAAAATGGAGTAGGAGGGATCGTATGGGCTCACCGAGGCCAGTTTGACACAATAACTGGTAGTTCCATGATCAAGGGTTTACCAGAACCCATCAACGCTTTGACGATGAGAACATAGGTGATATCAATGTGCCGTGCGGAATTGAGTGTCGTGGTAGTGTGAGTTTGGGGGACCGCCGCCGCAAGCTCCGAGCGGTGAACCTGGCCGCTCTGCATTGTCATATTGACGAGAACTTTCTGCTCACCAACGATGTTGATTTTAATTTGGGGCCCGCCGCTTCTGCCACTGACGTGCGGACCAGCACGGAAAATGGTTGTTTCCTTGAGCGTAAACTCAAAACCACGCAAAATGGTGGGCTGTGGGCTGTCAGAGCGGATTGTCGCATGCACCAAGACGCGATCACCTGGCCCATAACAGTTTTGTGATCGGTCAACAGTGAGCGTTACGGCATCCTGGGTGAGATGGCGTGATTCATGTTGCTGGAAGACTGGCCAAGTGGAGTGAAGTTCGTGCTTGTCGATGATGATTGGGGTAGAGGAAGAAAGAATGATCGGCTTGTTGCGTCGGAAGAATCCACTGACGAAGTGTGAGTACAGACAGGTGGTAACGACATCAAGAGGGGATACGTACGATTTGCTTCGAATGCACACTTGACCCACGAGCTCGTATTTGATACCAGCTTGAGGGTGCCAGCGATCAGGGGAGCGAGAATGGGTAGTGTGATAGACGTACCGCCATTTTCGAGCGTGAGAGTCGGGGGAATGGACTCGGGTATTCGAATGTAGAAAGGAATATCTTGCTGAAAGAAAAGAACGCGAACTAAGATAGGGAGATAGAAGAGCAGTCATAAGGGGACGCACGCTGTGGAGCATGCTGTACTCCTCGCTCGACCGCCAGAGATTGACCGGACTCTGACCAACAAAGTCATAGTACGAGTTTGGAGGAAGGCCAGGAATGGTTTCGATCTTTCGAAGTTCCACGCGGACGTACTTAGCCTTAACGCCTTGAGGACCCAAGCGGACTTCAATGGCCTGATCAGAAATCATCGGCTCAGAGGGGAAGATGAAACGATGCGGGGAAAAGCTAACCCCTTTAACAGCAGCTTGAGGCCGGTCGGGTGCGCCTGGAGGGATACCGGGATATCCTACAGTGGGAGATATAGGAGATGGGTGTGGAGAGATTGAATAGGAACTGACCCTGGACAAAATCGATGTTTGGCGGAGGGCGAAGCGTTCTGTTGGATAATATGAGGTTAAAAAGAGGGAGAAAATAGAGAATATGCGAACAGTTTCGCCTGGGACATGGGCGGCGGTGAGGGATGAAAGAGTGGTGAAAAGGTCAACTGATGAACGCCCGGCGCTGAGCAAGCACCGCACACACGGCCGGGCCGTCAATGTCAACACGTGTTCTCTCGATTCCCGTGTCCTTAGCTTCACCAGGAACCTCCGTTTTATCTGTCTCGCTGCCACCTCACGCAGGCCTATTACACGGTGATAAATTCATTGGTAATCCTATGTCATGCTCTAAATAATTGCGTCGAAAGCACGGGAATGCATCAGAGTGGGGTCATGACGAGGTCGACTTGACACTCAGACATATCTTGCAAACCATGGAATCAGAGACTGAGCAATGGTATAACTGAACACGAGCTTTGGCCCTACGACCAAAATCTCGATGTCCGAGTCAGCATCCAAGTAAACATAGGCAATAACTCGACATACTTTTGGTGTGAGTCCCTTAAAAAGTGCCATAGCACCTTCCTCACGGATCAAGTCCCGCACGATCGTCACGCCGCGCGTCTTTTGCTCAAAATTGGCATTCTGGATACGCGTTTTGATCGTGTCGAGGGGTGCTGCGACACTTATAGACGCAACAGCGCCCGCTACAGAGGCGATAAAGTTCTGCGTCCACGTCGCCTTGCTATAGTCCGTTACGCCGAGGATATAATCCTTTGTAACCGCGCTGGCACCGAACAGCTACGCCATCCCCACTCGTCAGCGAAGAAAGGCAGCAGGTTGTGCGGAGAAGCAACAAACCGCAAACGAGCCTGGAGCGTTGCGGGCGACCGTCCAGCCCCAGCCCCGATACAGCGTCGTACCCTCCTCCATGAAGATTCGGACGACGCCACGGCCACGGAACGCGTCAGGGTTGACTTGTCGCTTGATCTTGAGCGCGTCAAGCGGGAGAAGAACCACCTCGCCAATACCCGTCAAGCTGCCTGCGGTCGCCTGCATCATCATCCTTCCCTCTCGTTCGCCAAACATGTTTGTGAAGCTCGTCTTGTAGTTCCGCGCGAGTACGTCATTGATCCACGGTTGGCCACCAAACTTGTAGATTCGTTGTGAGACTTTGTAGCCTGCGGCATACCCGAGACCAGGAAAAAGCGAGAATAGCTTGCGCCCAAAGGGAGCTGTGGAGTACTCACGGAAGATAATTGATGGGAGCGTCGCGAGCGAGACCTACCATGTCGAGTTGTGGACCTCTGTACGCAAGAGTAAAGATGAAGAATACCTTGGCTTTGTTGCTCATAAGACGTTTGGCAATCGTATCGACCGGGTGGAAGATAAGTAGCTCAGCGATGCCTAGGCTTGCCCAAATACAATAGCTGGTCAACAAACGCGCTATACCTTGTTTGACGGGGTAAAGTTTGCAACGTAACACGTACCTGAGGTGCCAGATCCAAGGACGCGCGCAGTGCCGGATTCCCTTCCCTTGACTGCAAGTGTGGGGGACATCCTGGCCGGTTATTGGAAGGGCGAGGCGTGGTTTGCGCTGAGCGAGAACAGTTTTCACCGCACCGTGTACCGTCTTATGTAAGCGGACAGAGGACCGAAAGCGGACAGATCCACTACAGATCCTTGAGCCCGAACCACCAGCCATGCCTGCGATCCAGACAATCAAAGTCCTCAAATTTCTCCCGTTCCCAGTAGTGTTGCTGCAAGTTAGAGTTCAGACCAATGTGAACTCTAACTCACATCGAATTGTGACAACTCTACACTGCATTGAATGCACGAGTTCACACTGGTGTGACTCACAAGTTGCCTGCAAAATTGCTCTGCCTCTTTCTCTAATCTTCTCCCTCTGTCATTAATAGGGTCGTTCACGGTAGACATTTTCAGACGATTTTTGGCTAATTTTCAATCTCATTTTCGGTTCATTTTGGTGACTTTTGCAGAAGAATTAACAAAATGTGAATGAAAATGTGTTGAAAAATGTGTTAGAAAAGGGCTACTGTGAAACCCCTGGAATGGAAAATTCTGGAAAATGATAACACAATGCATTTTCCGTGTCTCCGGCTGGCATTGGCATGGCTTTGAAAGTTCAAATTCAGCTCTGACCTAACCCTAGGTTCATTCGTAAGTGGTGCACGCACAACTCGATTGCCTTGAGTTGACCTAACCCTAAGTTCAACCACGGATGCCACGACCATCCATCCGCATGGTTATGCTGGAGGAGCTCACAGCTCACCATCGCGTCCTCCAGCGACAACATTTTCAGCAGACCATTTCAGAACTCCTCTCTGACCTTTCTGAGACCAATTCTTCTGATTCCTCCCATTTCTCAATTGGCTCCCCAATTTTCATCGACACACCCGACATCCTTGCTACCTCCGACATTTCCATGTCCTCTATGTCAGATCACATCACATCCACTTCCGAGTCAACAGGGTCTGACATGTCAATTTCCGATTTCGAGGCTGAATACTATCAAAACTGGCAGCAGCGATATGAAGTACTTATCGAACACATCCGCAGTGCACGCGTTCTCATAGAAGCCCCCCCCAACCCAAAAACTTCACAACTCCATCTCCTTGACCACTGGAGGATCCACAGCCCAGAACGCTTTCGTCGCAAACTCCAGGTTGAGCCTGAGACATTCGACAGTCTTGTTGAGCTCATCATGATGACCCGGTGTTTTCCAACAACTCAAACTGCCCTCAACTCCCCGTCCACTTGCAGCTTAGCATCTTCCTCTTCCGTGCTGGTCACTACGGTAACGCAGCGTCTCCCGAGGACGCTGCACAGTGGGCAGGGATCTCTGTGGGTGCCGTTGAGAAGTGCACTGATCGTGTCATTGTTGCACTGCTTTCACACCATGATGAGGCCGTTCATTTTCCCGATGCAGACAAAAAGGAAGCTGCAAAGAAGTTTGTAAAACGCACACATGTTCGGAATGGCGTAATGGGTTCCTGTTGGTTGATGGGACCAAATTTTCACTTTTCCAGCGCCCCGGGTTGCACGGCGATGCGTGGTATGACAAGTCTGGGGAGTACTCGATCGATTGTCAGGTGCGTCGTAATACCACTTAACAGATAAACAGCCCTTCATCAAATTTATTTAGCTGATAACGCTGCCGCACAATCTCATGATTGCGGATTACTCAGTTGGCCATACAGGCAGTGTTTGTTAAGACTCACTGCTTATTACGCGCAGCAGTGAGGCTTATGCGAGATGAGGACAAGGGTACTGAAGGCAGTAGATGACAATGACGAGATGGAGGACAATGGCGGCAGCGTGCGCCACAACAAGAAGTAGTAGTATGCGAAAGAGATCAATGATGTCCAACGCCAACTGCCAAGCAGGTACTTTAGCAAGGCTCACTACTGGAGGGAGTGGTACAAAGTGGACAGTCTGAGGACTGTCATCGGATTGCATGGGGGTTTATATACAACTAGGACATGGTCTGTGTGTAGGTTTGAACTCTGTTACTAAGAGGTCCATGCGCGAATGACGCAATGCGCAGTCAAGATGACGTGCTGCACAGCAGGGGCATTCTGTAATGTTCTACGACCTTCTAGCCAATGGCACAACTCTCTCTTACCTGAGAACCCCTTTGGGTGTCGGAAATCCCCATAAGGGTACATTGTCTTCTCGATTAAGACTGAGTCGCATTTACCCTTGTAGGGGTTAATGCAGATCCAATCTCACTCGACTTAGTCATTTGTCAAGCCCTAGTATCTGTTGTGGATGTAACAGAGATTACGTCTGCAGAAGTAAGTGTGCATCAGGTCATGTTCTCGTTCCTTGTCACATGACTGGTTAGACGCAGGCTTAGGCGCCTGATCACGTGGCGGGTCACGTGATGGGTCAGACCCGGTTTGGTCATGTGACCTTCCCACGGTCACGTGCCTCTGAGGTTCCGGAGTCACGGTTCGTGACAGCATCCCCTCTTTAAGATCCTGCTGTGCCTGCAGTGATCTGATGCTCAGGGGTCGGGGAGCCTTGGGGAACTTGGAATGAAATTGTTTGACAAGTTCTGCTGCATGTTTCATTTGTGTTGCAGGGAGCCAAGAATTTTCCGAGTTTGGGTAGCCCTTCCATTTGATCAGGTATTGGACACCTTTTCAGTTGGGAGTAGGGCGTGACTGTAGGACCTCTTCGACCTCGTATGTTCTTCTTCTCCGTCGACGATGTCAGGAGGTGGTCGAGCGTAGTTGGGTCCATGGGCTGTAGTTTCCTTGTATGGGGACAGCAAGGAGTTGTGGAAGACTGGGTGTATGCGCCAGGTCTTCGGGAGGACCAACTTACTGTTGGTCGCGGTTGTGGAGACGACCTTGAAGGGGCTGTGTCGTCGGGGTGCCAACTTGGCCTTGGGGTGCGTGGTGTGGATGTTTGTTCCTTCTAGCCAAACTAGTGACGGAACAGTAGTGATCGGCCTATCCGATCATCTGATCGGCAGGCGTGTTAGCACCGATCATTTAGAAGTATCGGTTGCATTAGAAGTAGCCGATCAAGGCTTATTGTGCTTATCACGGCACTATCTACATACTTGGACACAATTACGGTACTTATAGATATTTCCATATCAGGCCACACTGTAGAAGCGATATTGTGGACAGTAGTACTCACCCCTTTTCGTGTATTAGTCACCTAGGGACCTCCCAGGTATAAAAACCCCCTGTAGGGAACTGTGAATATCATCGTCTTCACTCGATACACTTGCACTAGCGACTACACTCTCAAACACCACACTAAGGTGGGTGCTTTACAGCCTACGCTGCCTGTTTGCTGCACGTCAGGTTATGGGCCCTGCTAGCCAAAGCGCCCCTAGCGGCTGCTAATAGGCAAAGCATCCCTCATCGCCTTGAGCGATGGTGGAGCACTAGTCTCTCCTATGGGGAACTTATGCCCGCATACTCTACCATCCTCAGAACAATGCGCTTACGTGTTTTCTTTATAGAAACACAAGATGTCCACTCAATCAGCCGCATCTCTAGTCCCCGTCCTTGACGGAACTAACTACAGCATATGGTCGAAAGCCATGAAGGCTTACCTGATGTCCCTGGGCCTTTGGTCCTATGTAAGCGGGACTATTCAGGAACCACAATTACCTGCCAACCCCACGCCTGAACAAGGCGCTGCATACCTCGATTGGACAAAACAAAACAATATGGCAATGGGTAATATTGTCTTACGTGTCAACGCTTCCATTCAGCAGGAAATCGCGATCTTGCCGCTGCTGAGACACAATGGAACCGTCTTCTGACGAAGTAAGGCACTCCCACCATCACTGGAGTCTTTAGGGACTTCAAGGAAGCGCTGAACATTCGCCTTAAAACTGATGGGCACCCCGGCAATCAAATTGACCGGATGGCCGCTGCTTTCCAGCGGTGTGCCGCCTCCTCCATCTCTGTCCCCGAACAATTGCAGGCTATGATCCTGCTGCTGCCATGCCCCCTAAATGGGAAATGCTCGTCACGATCGTTACTCAAAATTATGATCTTGCTGACATCGAGTTTAAACACGTTCGAGAAACCATCCTGGCTCAGTACGAGTCAGAGGCCACTCGCAATGGCAGGCCGAAAGGGAACAAGCCCCAAGATGCCAACAAGCTGTCCGCCGTAAAGCGGAAGCGTGGCAACCCCAATTTCTCTAATCAGGAAAAGGGGTCTACCAATCAGTCGGGTGACAAGCCTCAAGGCAACAAGCGCGGAAGACGCGGCGGCCGAGGCAGAGGAAATGGCAAAGGCAAAGCCCCTGAGCACGGACACTCCCATATCGCCGATATCACATCCATCCCAGCTCCTACCACATCCACCATTGCGCAAATTGGTCCTTCCGGACTCCAAAAGCGCACCATCTCTACTCCCGCTCCGAAAGAGCGAACCCCTGGCCCTTACAAGGCTCTTAACGAAGCCTTTGACCTTGCTGACCGCATTGGGGTTACACCCACTATCCAGACTGCTAAGACGCTTGAAGAGCGCATTACCCAGCAGTATATGGACGGTCCGTGGTCCAAATCTACTTACCATCTTTCAGATGATGAAGGGTCAGACATAGTAGATATGTCGGACATTCCCGCCGCCACGAAGGCCAGGATGAAGACTGGGACTGCCAGTTCGAAGCTGTCTCCCCTCGCGATGAACCGCTTGACTGGGGCAGCGATCTAGAGGATACTGAAGTGTGCGTACCTTCTACCTCTTCCCTTCTACCTGTTCACGAACCCACAGTATCGTGCCAGCCCCCAAAAGGGTCAAGGTTGCTGAAGGATGGGTCTTGTAGTTACGCGCTCCCTATTACTGAGCATAAATTGTCGAGCTACGTATGTGAACATGGACTTGATTATGCACTGTGTTTAAAGTGTAAGGGAAAGAATCAGGGTAAATGTATGTGGCTACTGGACTCCGGTGCCTCCGCACACTTCACCTATAGCAAACACGATTTCATAGAGTATGAAACCATTGCTCCCAATGAAAGAATTGCCGTATGGACTGGTCCGATACTATTTATGTGGAAGGAAAAGGCGCAGTGCTCTTAGAGCACTATGAATATGGACATGAGTTGGTTGTCATGCGCCTTTATCCGGTATTACATATACCAAAGATTACCACATGTCTTCTTTCTATGGGCGAATTCTTACAGCAGGGTTTGCGCGTCCAAGGGGATTCGCGCAGCATCTCCCTGTATAATAAAAACAAAAAGATGTTAACTTGCAAACCCCTAGTCAACGGTCAGACGACCTATTGGCTTGATGGATCACCTGCTGAATTGCAGGAAGGCCAATCACTCTATTCGGCTGATTATGAACTCATGCATAGACGCCTTGGCCACCCTTCAAGGGATGTCATGTCGCATGCACGAAAAAACACAAATGGTTTCCCCTCCGGCGTTGACATTCCAACCAAAGCACCAGTATGTCCTGGTTGCGCACAGGGAAAGATGCCTGCATCTTCTCATCCGCCCTCTGACACTCGAGCATCTGGCCCTTCGAGCGCATTCACTCAGATTTGAAGAGTTTTCCTGTGGTCTCATACCACAAATATAAATATTTCGTCAGTTTCTTTGATGATTATACCTCCTACCATGGGTCGTCCTTCTAAGGATAAGGCCTCTGCGATTACCGCCTTGAAGCAATTCATGGCTATGGTTAAAAACCAGTACTCTACCGACATCAAGGAATGGATGTCTGATGCTGGAGGAGAATACAAGTCTGATGCATTCCTGAAGACTCTCAAAGATGCAGGGATTAAAATCCTACAGAGTGCTCCACACACTCCGCAACAGAATGGGCGCGCAGAAAGATTTATGCGCACTATCATAGATAAAGCTCAGGCCATGCACCTTGAAGCTTGTCTCCCTGACTCCTGGTGGGAATTTGCCGTCCTACATGCGTTACATTGCTATAACCGGACCCCCTTGCGTCGCCTCAAATGGCAGACTCCTTATACGATCTTAAATGATCAAGTTCTGGATATTTCACACTTAAAAGTATTTGGGTGCGGTGCCTATGTGCACATCCCTAAGGACCGACGTGCAAATGCCTTGGCTCCTAAAAGTGAACTTATGGTGTACATTGGACATACTGAGGGCATCAAAGCCTTCACCTTTATGCGCCTTTCGAATAATACAGTGTTCACTAGCACCACCGCTTTATTTGATGAAACAATCTACCCAAAATGTGATAGCACGTATCAGGGGTACCACCCGTGTCCGTGAGCCTAGAGCTCAACAACCGCCGATGGATGCTGAAGAAGACACCACTCCTGGTGATCTTGACAATCCTATCCCTCCTAAACAACAAGTGAGGAACCGCCAGCTCCCGACGGGGAACATGTTCCATCTGACGATGATGAACCTGCTGTGCTGGTCCCTTCTCCTGAGCCTGAACCTGCACCTAGACGGTCGGCACGCTTAAGGAAAATACCTACTGTCCAGGAAACGTCTATGGGGAATGCAGACACCCCTCTACAATTGAAAAAGACGTCCAACGGAGTCGCACATGGCGAAAAATGACAGAGCACATGCCCGGTAGCTTTGGGAATGATGACTCGTCAGAGCAGCCTACCAACTCTAATCCTGCTCCTCCACGTGCTCCGAGTGAAACTCCATTACCGGATTCCTCAGACGACGAAGTAGATGATTTATTACGCCTCCAGAGGGAAGGGGAGTCAAATATCTAGAACACCTGCTCGCCAAAGCAGTTCCACCTAGTGATCTAGAGTCACCTGATTCTGCAAATATTTGTGAATGGACCTTTAGGGACATTCTAAAAATGCCTAGTGCTTCCCAAAAGGAGTGGAAACAGGCGTGTCGCGAGGAGTTAGATTCCCTCTGCAGACGCAAAGTCTTCAAACTTGTAGACCCTCCAGCAGGTCGCAAGGTCATTAAAAATCGCTGGGTATTCGACTTAAAGTCGGATGGCCGAAAGAAAGCCAGGCTAGTCGCCAAAGGTTTCTCTCAAGTAGAAGGCGTTGACTACGATGAAATATTCTCACCAGTTGTATGGTTTGAGACAGTCGGATGATGATTGCGCTTGCCGCATTAAAAAATTGGCACATCACTGGACTCAATGTCAAAACAGCCTTTCTATATGGTGAGCTCGATGAAGAGCTTTACATGGAGCAGCCTGAGGGCTTCAAAGTAAAAGGCCAAGACCGCAAGGTCATGCGCTTGAAGCGCGCCATTTATGGACTTAAGCAAGCTGCCTTAGCATGGTGGAAGGCGCTAGACAAGTCTATGGCCGCTTTAGGTCTCACTCGTCTGTTGTCAGACTCTGGACTGTTTGTAAATAAAGAGAAGTCCATTGTCGCAATTGTCTATGTCGACGATGTCCTATTCGTAGGCGCAGACAAACCTAAACTCCTCAAACTCAAAGAACAATTTATGAAGGCTTGGGAATGCAGGGACTTGGGTGACGCTCAGGAGTTCCTACGCATGCGCATAAAGCGGAAAGACGGCAAGATTCATCTTGACCAGACCGCTTACTTACAAAAAGTGCTGCAGCGATTCAATCTCCAGAATGCGAATCCTACACCTACACCATTACCTGAGGGCTACCAACCCTCTCCTAATACGTCCCATGCAGATCCAGCCCTCCGCTCCAAGTATCAACAGGTCATAGGATCACTCCTATACATCATGCTTGGTACACGACCTGATATAGCCTTTGCGGACTAATTGCCATGGCCTGGACTAAGTTTGTTGGCTAGACATAGTTGCCGGCCTATGATGTGGCCGAACTATGATGGGTCTACGACTCACCTTACCTTATAACCAGAGGAGTGGTCTTCAGATGATCACCTAACAGGCTGTATATCTGCCACTACCTCTTGGGCACAGCCAACTACTCCTTGGTCTTTGATGGGCCTTCGGACAGCGGCCTAATGGCATACTCCGACAGTGACTGGGCCTCTGACCCTAACATGCGGAAGTCTACTACCGGCTATATGGTGAAGCTCGTGGGAGCTATATTTTCTTGGAATTCACGTGTGCAGAAGACTGTGGCTCTCTCTTCCACTGAAGCGGAATACATGTCGCTCTCTGATACGAGCAGACAGCTCTTATGGATTAAAAGCCTAATGAGCGAATTGGGCATTGACCTCAGTCCCATACCGCTATTTGGAGACAATCAAGGCTCTATCTTCTTAGCCTCCAATCCTGTACAAGAAAAGCGCATTAAACACATCGACTTGCGCTACCACTTCATTCGCAATGTGGTTCAAAATAAACAGGTGGAGCTCTTCTTTATTGAAGGCGCCTCCAACCCCGCCGACCTTTTCACTAAAAATCTTGGACGCGTAAAGTTCCAGAAGTTTATGTAATGTAGTTGTGCCCCAATACATATGCAGATTTGTACGTTACGACAGGGGACGCGGGATGTCAGGGAAAGAAGAAAACATGTGATGTGAGGTCAAAATGAGTGGCAATAGTAGCCATGCATCACCCGCCTATAAAAGTTTATGTTTGCACCTCGCCTGTCAGACATCAAGCATGGGTCCGAGCTTGTGCCCCGATACACCAGGGTATATTTATAAGTTAACGTATTACAAACAATGAGAAGACGCAAGATACAGTACACAGTATGCAATAACAGGATTCAAAATGAACACGTAATCAGGAGGAAGTCGTGCAATGGGGCGCTTCGGATGAAGAGTTGTCAACGGTACAGGGAGAATATACAGGGAGTATCAGAACCTAATTCTGCGAGTGTCATTGTCACTATTCCATCCCTAAGCAAGACTTGTCCAGCCAGTCTTCATTATCGGCTCCATCAGCACATCGGATAACAAAACCCCATCACCGAAGATTTGCTTCTCTGCACGGTCATTGGATGGCCACTCTGAACGATCCTTGAGAGCGTTGTTGAAGTACTGAAGAACACACTCATGGCTATTCATGTATGCCGAGAACTGAATGTACCACAAAGCATGTGCCTGGCGAATTAGTAGATCCGACTCATCATGATTGACAAGCGCTGAATTGGCAGTGCTTTTTGCGTCTTCTCCAGGATCTACTGTGTAGCGAACAGAAAACAGCTCAGCTAGCTGTTTCAGGAGATTGTCAAGAAGCGGTCAGTTGGGAAACTTGACCAATAGGAAGATATTTCTGCCTTTCAAAAAATCGGGCTTGGTGTATAGCTTTGGCTGAAGTATGGCTGAGGATCAAGAACAGCCCGTATGAACCCAGCTGCTTGCATGGAATTGGAACACCTCAAATACATTATAGCCACCCACAGCAAGATGTAAACTGTTGATTCAAGATCGTCCCTGAAGTCTTATGCATAATCTTCCTTCATTGTAATTAACATACCGGACATAAATTGCCAGGTACCCTGATGAATGTCATATTAGTAATGATGGCCACATGTGACACAGCCCTTGGCATGCACAGTTCGTGCTACACGTCTGGGAGTTTCTACCTTCCCATCCGTTGTTGATGTTGGCTTTGACAAATCCCAATCAATGAGGAGCCCAGTGCCGTCAGAGCCTATGATGATATTGCCAGGACTGAAGTCACGGTGAAGGATACCTGCACGATGAGCGCTTTCATGCGCTAAAGACAAACAATCAGTGCTGTTCATTCGCAATTGGGTGGTTAAACCTACCAATAATAGCGTCACGCACAGCTGCCATCATTTCATAAGAGGATTCAAATGCCATAAGGCTGCGCCCAATGACGTCAAGGACGAGACGATAGTGTCGATGCTGAACGAAACGATGATCCTTTGGAATACATGTCCACTCTGCTGAGGTGTAGTCAGATGTCTTGGTGGCATGGTATGTGATGGTCGAGATATCTCCAAATGCAACGCAACGTGGGATATTGGGTACACGAGCCTTGTCCAGTGTCTCGTATGTTAACCCCTCTGCTTGGATACTTTCTGTATCTATCCTCCATGTGTCCTTCAGAAAAACTGGAGTCGCCCAAGAAATATCGTACGCCTGGAAGCCACGGGTGGCCCGCCCTGGGGGTGTATAAAATGTTGCTTGAGGGGAAGGTGTAAGAAAGTAATTTGGAGCACCGTTGCATGGAACCTCAAGTTTGAAGAGCAAGACATTTTCAGCTAGCCCCAACGCTTGTCTTGCTGCAATTGCTTCCTCTGGTGTTGGGTCTGATACTGATTTGTCGATACCATGCATCTCGGGTGGTGCCTTGGAGTAACGATGGAAGAACTCGACGAGGTGGGGTGCTCGGTTGATATCAATACTATCGGTCACAATTGCGCCCGATCTGTCCCATCGAAGAATCCTCGCCTTACCTACTGTCATAAAGACAGAATAAAGGTGTGTGCAAAATTGGGAGCCAAGCTGAGCCGCAGCGTAAAGGGTAATTTGCCCCAACGAGTCGTCGCCTCCCTTTGTTTTTTCAGTCTTGGTTTTTTTAGTTGCCGGTTCCGGATTGTCATCGGAAAGAAACTTGCCTCCCTTTGTTCGCTTGGCTTTAACCGCCGCTTTACTGGCAGGAGCCATGTCGCAAAATGGATCGTCTCTGGACTGGCACTTGAATTCAATAAATATCTCCACCAAAGAGGAGTCAGTTAGCACATTGGGTCTGGAATAGGTGTGATAAATTGAGACATCGGGTTTGATCGGGTGTGGAATAGCTGTGGGATTACGATCAGGCGAATTGCTGAAGTTGACCATTCGAAAAGCAGGCAGAAACTTCTCAGTTGAGGCGATTTAAAATTGTGAAGGTCAAAGATGCCCTGCAAGAACAAGAAAATTAACTTACGAAAGGCACGTATGCGTGAGTCTCATATTTACTTGTGAAAACATCACTATAACAGTCGGGCTCAAAGGATGGAACATCGTCAAGGTTTGAGAGTTCTCCAGTGGGAAAAAATGTATCAAGAAATAGTTGGGCCGGCATTGGCCCAACAAGAAACTTTGCCATCTCCTTTCCCATTGCAGTGACTGAATTGATGCGATAAAGATGATTGGTTGTAAAAGGTGTGGTAGAGGAGATTCCAGGCTTAATCGGAGTTGATTTTGGAAGAATTGCAGCAGTGCGTGGGGGTGTGGTGGGATCCATGATGGGGAAGTGATGGGGGAATCAGTTCAAACTGCAAGTCAACTGCGGCTTCAGTTGAACCATGCTTATGTCAACCGGTGTTTGCCATATATGGCGCGGTCAGGGTTCGGGTCGCGCATGTGACCGGCTTCGGCTTCCAACTGGCTTTTAGCCGAACCGTGGCAACACTAATTAGGATAGGACACGCGGGCAAAGTTGTACTGTACTCACCTTGTGATCGGCATCTGCCATGGCCTTCAATGTTTCATACTCTTCGTCCGCATCAACTGCATCTTCAGTTTCCTGACCTTCATCAACATCAGATGACCTGTGGTTATCATCCTTGTCTTCTGATGTATCAAAATTGTCGACCAGTTTAGAGACTTTAGACTTGACATTGTGTGTCGACATCTGAGTAGCCTTTTGTTTACCTGAGTTAGCATTACCTACACTTAATCCCATAGCGTTGTTGGGATCAAGGATGCGGTTGGATGGGCAAATGATTCGACCAGAGCATTGAGAACCAGCAGCAGCAGCAGGCACCGAGGGAACTTCATCATCGACATCAAAAGGCCAGTCAATATCTGCGGCATCTTTCAAAGAGCCATCAGGATTTACGGCGCAGCCAAGGTCAGTTCCTGGCATTTGAAGCAGGAGCTGCGGGACTGCTGGGTGCAAAGAGAAAGGAGTCGTGGTCTGTGGAATCAACGTGGATGCGGTGCTGCGGTGATTTATATCAGAAATATCAGGGCATACAAACAGATACACACCGATGGTGACCGCTGACCAGACCGGCCTTTGTGTACAAACAGGAAATGGCTGAGAACAGCCAGAATGATAAACTACTAGAGGTAAGATGGAGACGGAGAAACCTGGGAGAGGCCCGAGAGGGTCCCACAGCAAGGCACTGAAAAGGACCATGCAGCGGCAGTAATCAAAGGGGGCCTTGAAGTCAGTAAACTAATCTGAGGACAAACTAGACGGTAAGATGGAGACAGAGAAACCTGGGAAGGGTCCTCGACATCAAGACCGCTGCTAACCGCAGCAAGGCGCTGAAAAGGGACCACGTGGCAGTGGTAATTGAAGGGGGCCTTAAAGACTTTGAAGTTGAAGTCAGTAAACTAATATGAGGCAATAACACACCAGGTTTGAAGTCCATGACAAGTGGCCACCGGAATGTGGGGTGAAGGACAGGAGAGTGATGAGAGTCCGAGATCATGCAACTGATGCAAGGTAGGAATCTTGTGGGCAGCATAGTGTTGCTGCAGCTCAAGCTGGCAGTTTTAAAATATCGACATTATAAATTAAATAAACTCGCTAAAAATATGAAATATTTGAGCAGCTAGAAAACCTCAAAAACCGATGGGTCTCTTATTGGCACTAAGAAATTGAATCAGCCGTTCTCACGTAATTAAATCAACTTTAATTTGAGTCAAAATGACCTGATTTTAAAGTCGATTTAATTATGTGAGAATGGCTAATCCAATCTCTTAGTGCCAATAAGAGACCCATCGGTTTTTGAGGGTTTCTAGCCGCTCAAATATTTTCATATTTTAGCGAGTTTATTTAATTTATAATGTCGATATTTTGAAACTGCCAGCTCAGAGCTGCAGCAACACTAGGGCGCAGTGGGCCTAAACAGAGGGAGAGGGGAGAGGGAGAGGGGAGTGCCAGAATGGGGACGGCATTGTCAAGGATAGCATGTAGAAAGAGATATAGCCCAAAACACCGTAACAGGCTTCTTGAAGGGCACAAAAAAAAATATCTTCGAAGTCGTCTTGACGGATGTCGACATCGTGGGTCCAGTTCGAACACGTTCACACATGGTCTGGGGATTCCTGAACCAGGAACCGGACCATCGGTCCAGTTCCACCTATTCCCCGAACCCTGAACTGGACCATCAGTCCGGTTCAGCAAAAGTTCGGTTCGAACATGGTTCAGAACCGAACTTTCACACCACTAGTCCTACGTGGCAGGGTCGACTTATCCACGCTAAACCTTGCTGGGGGTATAGTTTGTTGGGGCTGAATAGCCCGCACGCGCTGTGGAGTCTTGAATCGCACTAGAGTAGTTTTTGTGATATTGGGGGATCAGGATGCTGCTGTGCCCTGATTCTCTGGGGATCCGTTGTAACGACCCATGCTCAATATTCTTGCCGAGTTTGAGGGTGATCCGAGGGGTTGGCGAGGGCATGTTGTCGATGGAAGGTGGAGGTGGTCTGGTGGAGTG
>WTXL01000590.1:0-10276 GCA_022376525.1 Russula vinacea
CATTATGCCACCTGATGAGATAGATCCAGTGTGATCCGATCGCACCAATCCAAAATAGTCTACTGCGTTGCTCCGTTTGAAAGCGCGACCCGTAGAATCACACCATATCATGACAGAATTGGAATAACTGCAGTGAACATGTATTAACTGACCCCTACAGACTAGCCACGAGCTCCACAAGCCTCATTAAGTCAAGATGGGACGCGTCGTCGTGAATGACATCATGCCACTCAATCAGGGGCTTTGGAGCCTGTTCATCGTCCTCCTTCTCGCCGTAAATCCAGTGGGAACCGATTGATCCGATCCAATATACTTTGCTTGTTGCAGTGTCCAAAAACGCAAGCTCTGTCTGGCGGGCGATCTGTTGCATGAGAACTGGAATTCCGTGATTCCAGCTACGAGGGTCCTTGATCTCGACGATAAGAACAGTTCTAAGTCCGTCGGCCGGGTAGGTGTCCTTGGCGACCTCGAGGATAAAGTCGGAAGAAGGGTCCCTCCGTCTCTGTGGAGCGACAATGTAGCCTTGCGAAGCAGGGAATAGTGTTGAGAGAAGACTGGTCCAGGGGCCACTCCAAGAGGTCTGGCTCGGGTCACGGGCAGTGTACTTCTCCAGCAAATTGCGCGTAGAATGATCAAAACCCATCTTCATGGCACGATTAGACGAGTGCAACGAAGACGAACGATCACTCACAATTTTGTCGTAGTGTTGTTATAGGGGTAGTGGACGTACAGTAGTGTCAATTGCTGACAGATATTCTTTGCTTCCAACCATGAATTCAAACACTACAGTACTGTCGTACACCGCATGACTTTGAACACGATTTCACAACCTGCACCACTGCACGCACGGAAAATCTTTCCAAATGGCCCGAACGCCATCGCCACCTGCCCGCTACACGCGGAATGGCGGTACACCCCGGATGCAAGTCTGGCGTACGTAGAATCACATCATAACATGACAAAATTGGAATAACTGTAGTGAACACCTACAGAGTAGTACAGACTAGCCACGAGCTCCACGAGCAGCAGAAAGTCTGATAGGACGCATCGTCGTGAATGACATCATGCCACCCCCTCACGAGAGCGGCGTTTGCTGACGCAATTTTTGCACACGGCCTCGTCACTTCCTCATTGGGAAGTTTGTAAGCCTCCGGAATAAGACCTCAAACGGCTTCGCATTTTCTGTTCGTTTCTAGCCTGCGCATACAACCATGTCGTCACTGCGCAACTCTCTTCATCGCAGGAACCATAAAGAGCGTTCCCAGCTCTCACACCGTCAACGCTTTGGTATCCTTGAAAAACACAAGGACTATGTACTCCGTGCTCGAGACTACCACTCAAAACAGGACAGGATCAAACGTCTACGGCAGAAGGCCTCTGAAAAGAACAAAGATGAGTTTTATTTTGCGATGAATCGGCAGAGGACCGAGGTATATGTATTCTCATTTCGCCGTGGAACGGGTGCTGACCCTGCCTCCGTGTGTAGGAAGGCGTGCATGTGCAGGATCGCGGAAATTTAAGTCTTCCAGTGGATATGGTTAAGATCTTGAAGACTCAGGATGAGAACTACGTCAGGACGATGCGCGCAGCAGGTCTAAAGGTGCGCCCCGTGTGATGCCTTTCCTGAATGCCGCCTCTTACTCTGCAATATATAGAAAATTGAGAAACTCAAAGACCGCCTCAAGGCGCTCGCGGAGCTCTTCGCTCCAAGTCTCGCTGATGATGTGCACCAAGCCGTTGACGATGACGCCGGTCTTGATGAGGAAGAGCTCGAGATTCTCAGGGATGCTGGCATTATTGCGGGGCCGTCCAAGGTCGGGGGCAAGCGAAGATCATCACAACCTCAGGCGAAACACATAGTATTCGTTGAGAATGAGGAAGAAGGTATGTATGGATGATCTACTGGGTCGCACGTATGCCCTTATGCTCCACGCAGCACGACAATACGTAACGAAACAAACCGATCTTCCGACATCCCGCCCTGCGAGCAGAGACAATGTTGGCGCGATTGACCTCGGTTGGAGAGAACCTGAGAAACAAAAGAGACGGAAGAAAAAAGGCAATGCGGTTGGCGCGTCGGACGGCACCGACTGGTCGGAGGAACGTAAAGCTGCTAAAGTACGCCTTCCTTGCGCTCTGTTAAACGTCTTTATATTAAGCGGGGATGCAGGTACACCGAACGCGTCTCTTAAAGGAGCTATCTGCGCGGCTAAACCGAGATCGTATGTTACGATACGCAGAACGGGAGCTAGAGATGCAGAGGATGCTGATGGGCAAGGGACGTAGTAAGAAAGTCAAGGGGGTGGAGAGGGTAGAGGAATCCGACGAAGAGGCCGAGGATGCTGGACGGAGAGGGAAGGCGGGGGAGGAAAAGATGTACCGGCCGCGGGTGTATCGATGGCGCGCAGAGCGGAAGCGATAGTGATGTCATCAAATCAGGCGTTTGCTCTTGCTCAATAACATGTCCTCCTTAAAAGCCAAAGCCGCAGCCGCATTTTATAAAGAGAAACCCCGCGTGTGTCGAGACAGTCCTCTGTCCGCTTTCCTCGTTCTCATCACGTTCAAAGTCGTCCATCACAGAATGGGTCGACATCCTTACATCGTCCTCCTACGACGACGAAGTCTATGATGGGTAAACGCTCCCATTCTCACATAACAGATGCCTGTCGTTCATAGCCCTTGTTCTTGCAAAGCATCCCCGAGTTGATTCACTCCATCGATCTTCAAGCTGCCGGGTCAGTGCCCACGCTTCCGCACCCCACGCGCCGCCTGACCTCAGTTGCAGTCCCGCTGAGGCATCAAGGGCCATCAGGAAGAAGATCAAGCATGGTAACACCCATCAACAGTACCGCGCTCTCGTAGTCAGATCATTTTTCGCATAATATCTGCCATCTTATCTCATTGAGCCCCATAGATCCTCAACGCACTCGTGGAAAACTGCGGCCAAAAATTCCAAAGTATGTTTTTGTCCCTCATCTCCTACTCCGTTATCTATCGGTGTCTGAGATCGCGCATAGGCTCTTTCGCTGATGGGCAGCTCACGGATGCATTAAAGCATCTTGCTACCGACTCCACGGCGGACGCAAAAGTAAGGAAGAAGGTCTTGGCGGTTCTGGCTTCGTGGAGCAGGCAGTTCAAGGATGACCGGAGCGCAGCTGGTATCGCAGGTCTCTATCGACAGGTCAGACCCGTCGAGTCGTCCCGCGGGTCTGAGGTCAACCGTGAGGCGCTGGCAGAGCGTGAACGTGAGAGCGAGAAGAGGCGAAGAGAAAAGGAAGAGGCCAAGCGGAAGGCCAAAGAGAAACGTCACAAGCTCGAAGAAGCTCGAAGCAAGAAGGCTGCTTCCCAAACTGCTGCGTCTCGGAGACAGTTCAACTTTGAACGGGTTTAGTTTTCTTGTGGCACTTTGCCCCCGAGTCAAGTTCTGACTTGGATCCTATACAGGAGAAGCCTCAGGTTCTCACCGCCATCGCGAACGCGTCGTCTGCCGCAAATAACCTGGTAAATGCTATCACGGTCCGTTTGTCACAATTTCGAGGATAGTTGGCTTGTTCATGTCCGACTGAAGCTTGTCAATACTGAGAGCGACAGTCTGGTGTCGAATGAACGCGTTCAGGAATGTTTAACGAGGGCCAAGCAGACCCGTAAGGTCATCGTTCGATATATTCAAGCAAGTCACTGTTACTCTTCTCTAGATTTGTTTATCTGATCTATTCCTCAGCTAGTGGAGGATGAAGAGGTCATCGGGACACTCATCGAATCGAACGAACGCATTATTGCCGCATTACAGAGCTATGATAAGGTGGGGCCTCATGTCGTCCCATTTGTGTATCACCCATTCACCCTGATCAGCTCTCCAAGCCGAACGTGACGGAGAAAGACGTCGAGGACGTCCAGCAAGGCCTAGAGGCTGTACACATAGCTGGCTCAGAACTGCAGAGATTACAGGAGAAGCAACGTGCTGCAGTGCAGCGCGCAGTGCGTGAACGTCCCCGAGCAGAAGATGACGCCCTGGAGTCGCCCATCCACCCCGACTTGCACGACCTGAGCTTTGGAGAACTCGGCCCCGAACAGCGGTATGCTGGTCTTGTCATCACACGGCCATCACCCTGAGTCATTGTCACAGGAATTTGCCACCGCCCATCCGGCCAAACACGAGGTCATCACGCGAAGAACGGGAATATAGCCACGGCTCACTTTCTGATTTCAGTGACTACGAATCTTCTGACGAGGAGACGCACTACCCTCTAGGACAGTCATCGCAAACGCGCAAGCCATATGTAAATGTCTCGGATGATGTCTCGGATGATGATGAGGATGAAGAAGATGCGAGGCGACACATTACCGAAGATGAGGACCCGTTCGCGGATCCATTTGGTGACTGATGAGAACAGCAGGGAGACACTCTCACCAAGAATCATTTGATTTTGGGATGCCACCATATTGTAATGTATGATTTATGTCGTGGCTGTCACACCCACTGTACCACTTCTCGCCCGCTGAAGCGCACAACCTCTCTGCTGTACGCCTGTGGCCAAAATGGCTTCAGTGCGACAGGTAAATCAATACCGACAACTTGGCCAGAGTCATTAAATCTTGCACCATTTTCGAGAAGGGCGACGATGAGTCGTGGTACAGCAACAGCCGTGCCATTCAGTGTGTGGGCGAACGGCAGGCTTGTAGACGCCTGTGGGGGAGAGGAGGGAGCAGGACGATGACGAATGTGTAGTCGGCGCGCTTGGTAGTCAGTGCAGTTGGACAAGGAAGAGATCTCGCCCCAGCTGCCCCGACCAGGCATCCACGCTTCGATGTCATACTTACGGTACGCACTGGCGCCAAGCTCCTCCGAGGGCATGTCAAGGACACTAGCACTTCCGTGAGCGGGACAGTTGCCAGACGACATCCGCCGAAGGGCAACGCACCGGAAGGGGAATCCCAGCCCGTTGAATATCTCAATCTGCACACGTCGCATCTCCTCCATCATCTCCTCGCTCTGGCCGGACTGCGATACAGCAAACAACTCCAATTTCGTAAATTGGTGCACGCGGTATAACCCGCGGGTCTCTGTGCCCCGCGCACCAGCTTCGGCGCGGAACGCACGCCCGAGGCCGACGACTTTGAGTGGGAGGTCTCCCAATGGAAGTATTTGTTTGCAAACATGCCCGCGAGGGGTATCTCTGCAGTCCCGGAGAGTACGAGTTCTGGATGCGAGGGCGAGGGCGAGTCGGTTGTTGAGAGGTGATACATCTGTGCTACAGGCGGGTCCGCATTGTCGCGTGGCTGGAAGCCGCACCTCCGCGCCACGTCGGATCGCACAACGTCCGGCGTGGTCACGGGTGTAAACCCGTGCTTGAGGGCAATGGATAGACCGTAATTCGTGAGCGCCATCTCGAGAATGGCGGCTTCATGGAGGAGGTAGTACCACGAGGAACCGGTCACGGTCGCGCCCGCTTCGAGATTGAGAAGGCCGAGGTCTCGGCAGATGGAGACGTGGTCGCGGAGTGGGGAAGAAGGGAGGGGATCTGGTCCGTGTGTAGAAAGAACGACTGCTGCGGACTCGGGGCCAAGAGGCGCAAGGGGATGGGTATCGTTGGGCACGGCAGAGGCAAGCGAGAACAGCTTGTCGTCTACTTGAGTGAGTCGTGCTCCAACTGTGAGACGATTAATTTGAGCTCCTTTGCGCGTTGCAATGCATCTCGCCTCGCTTCTCCGTCCTTGCCTTCCTGGCGAATAAGGTCGCCGATGACGGACTGCGCGTGGCGTTTCGCGTTCAGGGTCTGCGAGAGTTCTTTCTGCCGGAGGTAGAGCCGCTCTATTGACTGGATCGCACCGACGGGGAGCGGCGCTTTGCGATTGAAGGCATTGTGGGATTTGTACAGGACGTTTTCGGATATGGCACGGTAGTCCAGACGGGGTTTTGGTAGTGTCGTTGAGGTGGTGTTGGAGATTTGGAGGAGTAATGTCGTGCACGGATGCGCACATGGTAGAGAGGTGGAGATCGGAATCGGAGGGAAGCCATAAAGCGCGTCTGGTCACGGTTGTCACGTCAAGACGCGTCTCTCACTCATGGCTTCCGCATCAAAGGCTAATGGATCGACATCCCGTACGAATTGCCCTGGTACGCCCTTATCATGCCAGAGGTAACAGAGGACTGATCATGAAAGGGTCGAGAAGTATCGCCCGCGTGTGCTCGACGACGTCGTGGGAAACAGCGACACCATTCGCGACTGAAGGTCATCGCGAAGGATGGCAATGTGCCCCATCTCATCATCTCGGTACGCCTCGTGTTTCAAGGCGCTGCCTTTGCATTTCTGGTTTTAATTGTCGAAAGGGGATGCCAGGCATTGGAAAGACAACGAGCATCCACTGCCTGGCGCACCAGCTATTGGGAGATGCGTACAAAGAGGGCGTATTGGAGCTGAACGCGTCTGATGAGAGGTGAGTCGATCTGCATTGCCCCTTCTTTACTGAGTGGTTGATGCGTGTGTCTAGAGGTATTGACGTTGTCCGAAATAAAATCAAGGCATTTGCGCAGAAGAAAGTGACCTTGCCCTCGGGACGGCACAAAATCGTCATTCTAGACGAGGCGGACAGGTGATTGTGCTCCCCGTAAAGTTTGACCTCGTACTTATCACTTTAAGTATGACGGGAGGTGCCCAGCAGGCTCTGCGTCGTACGATGGAAATCTACTCCAACACACCCGGTTCTGCCTCGCCTGCAATATGTCAAACAAGATTATCGAGCCGATACAGAGTCGGTGTGCTATCCTCCGCTATGCCAAATTGGCAGACCGTGAGACCTTCAACGATTATTAGAAATCTGTGCAGAGAGAAAGTGAGCGTGCAACAACACTCTCTTGTACCGCGACTTCCCTGACGCTCCGTATTTAGGTCGAATACAACGACGATGGTCTCACGGCCCTTATATTACCTCGGAAGGCGACATGCGACAAGCAATCAATAACCTTCAGTCGACATGGTCTGGGTTTGGCTTCGTCTCTAGCGACAATGTCTTCAAAGTGTGCGACCAGCCTCACCCATCGTCGTGCAGAGCATGATGCGTGCATGTTCCAAGGGGACATCGAGAACTCTATGATAAAGCTCCAGGAGCTCTGGGACCAAGGTTACAGTGCCGTCGATATTATTGTGACGATATTTCGGGTCGTGAAGACCTTTGACGAGTGGGTTCTAACCTCATGTTTTCTTCCCTCGCGTACTGATCTAATCTTAAAAGGCTACCCGAGTACACAAAATTAGAATATATAAAGGCATCGATCGATTATTTGATTTCCTCACTGAGGACTTACGCGTATATTTAGGAAATAGGCTTTACACATATGAGGATTTTGGAAGGAGTGGGCACATTGTTACAACTTGGGGACTCATGGCTCGACTTTGTAAGATGGTGAGAAGCTCTACGATTCTTGTTATCACAAGCTCACCGCAGACACGCAGAACATAAAACCGGAGCTTTTTGTGATTTAGTTTTTTCATTGCGATGAAGTATTGTTTTACACGCCTAAACGATCGGAAATGACCCCTCCTTATCGATTATCCTTGCCGGCCATTGGGACTTTCGCGGCGTATAAACACCGCCCCGTCGGTGTTGTCCCTCGCCTCACGGCGTTGTACTTCTCCGTGTCTCATATAACTCTCTGCTCTATCGATGTATTGCGAATTGAAACTTTTTTTTTCTTTGTGGCGGACTTCCATCGGAAACATGTGGCCGTGTTCTGATCGTACGGCCCTTGTGATTTTCAAAGTGTACTAATGCGTCGTCGCGTCTTTGGAAATGAACGGGGGACCTTTCCGTCTGCGGGTTCGTGATGAGGTATTCGCGCGGCGGTTAGTTATCGCGATTGAACCTTTTGGCTGATGGAATCCGACCGATAGAGACACGTAAGGAGGTGTAGGTGTTGATGATGTTAAGGAGAGATCTAGGTCCTGATAATGGTGTTCACGCGAGTTGCCAATGCTATTGAGGCCGTCTTTTGCAAACTTCGCATCATCTGCGGAAAAAATTGGCGCCGGCGCCAGTTGCGTATTCTGGACGGAGACCGTAGGAGACCGGTTACAAGTGTAGTGGGCTGCGTCGTCCGTGAGCCTAGCCGGTTCGTTAGGAACTTTATTTCACGGCCGCGGTGCTATGTTGCAACACCTGTTGGGCCGTTTGGGCTTGGAATCCCGGCAAAGGATGAAGAGGTCGTTTCATGGATCAGAGGCGGCACACCCGATCACTGCCGAATGGCGCTTCCTGTCTTCCTCGCGCGGCGTGTCGTTGAAGGTCTGGAGGCATTCGTGGCTGGCAGGGCAGTGGGAGGCAGGATAGATAGGTATGAGGATGATGGAGTAGTGTATTACAGATCCTATTCTAAACATCCATCTCGGGACCAATCAGCCACGCATATATTTCTCTCCCGCATCAATGACAGACACCCCAGTTTCGCGACGCTTAAGCCGCATCAAACACATCATCATTGTTTGTTCTGGCAAAGGTGGCGTTGGCAAATCCTCAGTCGCTGCGCAGCTCGCGCTCGCACTGTACATCTCGTCCCGCGATGCGAAGATCGGCATTCTCGATATCGATCTCACCGGCCCATCAATCCCGCGCATGCTCGGGCTGGACGGCAGCGGTGTCCATCAAAGCAGTGATGGGTGGGTGCCCGTATACGCCGATGCGGGCGCTGCACGGCTGGCATGTATGAGCGTCGGGTTTTTGCTCAAGAATAAAGGCGATTCGGTGGTGTGGAGGGGTCCGAAGAAGAACGCCATGATACGGCAGTTTTTGAGTGACGTGCGTTGGGGAGATCTGGATTATTTGGTCATCGACACGCCGCCGGGTGAGCATGGCACACCACTGATTGATTGGTTGAGAGAGTGCGGACTCGAGCGTATCCTTCTTCTTCTCTTTTTTTTTTTCAAGGGACTTCCGACGAACACCTCTCGTTGCTGGAGCACCTGAGCCCTGTGCACGACAGGCTGTCAGCTGTCATCGTGACGACGCCGCAGGCCGTTGCGCTGATGGACGCGATGAAATCACTGTCGTTCACGCGGGCGGTGAAGCTGCCTGTTCTCGGGATTGTGGAGAACATGAGCGGGTACGTGTGCCCGTGCTGCGGGGAGATCAGCAACGTGTTCTCGACGGGGGGAGGCGAGGAAATGGCGGGGAGGGAAGGGGTGCCGTTCCTGGGTGCATTACCGGTCGACACGGAGCTTGTCTCATTGCTCGACGGTGAACCGAGCGGGGGATCTCAGCTTCCAGAAGGGGCAGAAGCGCGTGGATTTAGCTTGGCTAAGCGATATGAGGCGACGCCATCTGGGAAGCTGTTCAAGAAGTTGCTCGATACATTGCTCACTCGAATATCTACCGACCAATCGTGATTCATTATATTTAATTCATTATTCGGGTTTATTGGCCGCGGCCGATAGCTCGTGCTCTTTTCTGCCTTTTCAGTGCTGCCTCTTTCGCGCGTGTTCATATTCAACGTCCTCAACGTGCCCTCCACTTCCCGCCCCACTCTCCCTTCCTCCCTCCTTGTCCCTTTGACATGTTTTTTATCCGTCTTTAACGCCACATCCTATCACAACATCCCGACAATATCCGACAATCCTAACGCCACAAAACCTATATATTCCTCCATGTACGACAATACCATCACGAAAGTCCCACCGCAAGAAACACCTCTTCTCCCGGCTTTCCTCTTCTCCGAAACAGAGAGACCTGCGAAAGCGGCGATCTGAAGGTCGGTAACCTATCTTGGACTTCTTTCCCAGAACAAGTTGTAACTCGTATGTAAAAAAAGTAAATTATAACAACGAGCCCCTTCGCCTTTTAACGGCAATGCCTATCATTGTTCAATCACCGACACCTACGGACGAAGACGCGCACACCACACCCCCTCGTTCCATTTCTCGTCGGAAGAGCCGTCTGGAGCGATGGATTGGTGACCAACACGCGCACGCGGATGAGGAGGACCAGGAGACGGTATAGCGCAAGGATCTTCGCCGAATTCCCACCCATATCTAGCTTATTGCGACATGCGACAAGCACGTTCCGCCTCATGCGATGACGATTCTAGGTCCATCCCAGACAGCTTTGTCCTCGTGGATGGGGATGACGGGATCTCGTGCCGAGAGGAACCAAACGGGTTTGGGGAGGTACGGGGTACCGTCACGTGACAGAAAGGGTGTTAATATATGCGCTCCTCTACAGGCACTCTTTGGTTTGGGCACACCTCAGGGCACGCGCAGCTACTCCTCTTTGCTTTGCACTCCGC
>WTXL01000591.1:0-10228 GCA_022376525.1 Russula vinacea
CAGGCCACTGTCCCCAAGCCTCGCTTCAGACCAGAACGGGTTCTTTAGCCGGCGGACAAACTGACGCACCTGTGCCCCTGGCCGGGTCTTCTGATCGATATCTCCCTGGCTTTGTCATACGGATTCAATTTTTCCCACAGTCTATGTGTGTCCACACCCACGGCTGGCTGTGAGCTCGAATTAGACCCCTTTCATAGATCCTCTTCCATCCTGGTTACCAACGCAACATCGAAGGAAAGAAGAAAACCCAAGCTGTCGGCATCCCGACCGGCTCGCACGACTTCCATCCCGCTCACTACAACACAGGAATAACATGCAATCGGACGCACACACATCGATGCCGACGACCTTCGTCCAGAAGGTCGTGCCACCCTCCCGCCCATCGGCGCTAAAGGAACACATCGTCTGGGTGGACTATGCGGAAGAGCGTGAAGACGCGGGTGAAGACGTCGGCACAGATTCCACGGAGAGGCGAGCGGTGCCGCCTTTTATGTATGATGCTCGAGTGACAGGGGACGTATTCTCTATGTCAGCGAATCTGGGGTTGGTATCTGAGTGTGGTGCTTCTGCTCGTACTGGCTGATGCGCAGGAGGCGGGATCGGATGGAGAAGAGGATGCTTGCGCGAAGCAAGGTGGTTCTCAGGTACCGGCAGAGGAGGCGGAAGAGTATAACCAACCATCCGCCCAGTAAGGCTACGTGTGACCATTGAGGTTAGAGTACTTGAGTAATTGTACCAGATAGGTATTTGATTAGAGATTAGATAAGATCAAGCTGAGCTCTAAGTAAAGGCCTAGGCTTGAATTATGCCGTACCAACATGCATGCCAGGTCACCTGAGTGCGCCTCGCCTTGCGCCGTCTGCATCGTGGGCCTTCCCCAAGATATATCATCAACTCGTACCCTGAACCTCTTCCTCCCCATTCCATCCTGAACGAGAGGACGTGAATGATCCGTTGTCATCATGTCGTCGATACAATCAACATCCTCCACATCTAACTTCCAATTCATCATTGATGCTTTGGCCGATTACGCCAAAATAACCGGAATAGACCTTTCCAAGAACCCGTTTGCTGCCCTGCTCGAACAGTCACATTCTCCTGAGGCCATCTCCAACTACTCCAGGGACGGGAGAAGGCTTTCAAAGAATATCGCGATGGCAATCCGAAACTGATAAACTGTCTCGGCCCGGCGGTGAAGGTCCTCCAGGCATTCTCGGGAATCCTGGGCGAGGCCGTAAGCCTGGTGAGTCACTCATTCCATCTAATGAGTGCTTACGGTAATCCTAACGTCGTCAGGTCCCTTCTCGCCTGCAAAGGCTTTGTTTGTTGGATCGATGTCCTCCTCGCCGTATGTTCCGTGATTATCCTCTTCATACAATCTCTTCTGATGTATGAGTATGCGGCACTGTACTCTAGGCTGCCAGTGGGTTACATCAAGTTACGACGCCCTTCTCGACCTGTTCGAGTGCTTGGGGAATTTCCTCAAGCGCTTGGAGATCTATACGACGATCCCGCCCACTCCGATGATGGCCGATATTGTCATCAAGATAATGGTCGAGTTGCTCTCGGTGCTCGCCCTCGCGACAATCAAGTCAAGCAGGGCGGTTCAGTAAGCACGCTGTCACATATACATTTCCCGTAGCTCAATGAACTACAGAGAAGTTCGCGAAGAAGTTATTAGGGGAGAGCGAGATAGAGTCCATACTTCAAAGATTGGATCGATTGACCCAGGACGAGGCTCGGATGACGGTTGCACAGACCTTGGGTGTGGTCCACGGCCTTGTGGGCAATATAAGGGTAGTTATGGAAGGTGCGGAATCCCTGCATGATTGTTCACAGATATTTTTCTGAGCACTTGTTCCGTTAGATGGCAAGGCGTCGACGGATGGTATTCGACGAGATTTAGGTACATCTCTCATGCGAAACAGGTATCATCCACGCTGATTGGGTTCGTAGTTGCTCTTCACCAAGTGTTAAACGAAATAAACAAAATGAAACGTCTGTTATTCTTCCCACCTTTCGTGGCCGAGGCCGACGGTATCTTGTAGGTGACCAGCTGCGACGAGACGTTCAACACTGGCTCTCTGCCCCTGACCCGTCAACGAACCACAGCTTTGTTCGGAAAGCACGACACAAGGGGACTGCAGCATGGTTCTTCGAAAGCAATACATTGACCGAATGGCAAGCGAGGGGGTCTTTGTTGTGGATTCATGGTAAACGTATGTTTTCCAAAACGCCAACGAGCGCCTGGCACTAATTACTTGTTGGTCTTAAAGCGGGGGCGGGAAAAAGCACGCTTCTGTATGTCATGACAACATCCGCATGTTCGAGGTTATTTATAGTGCCTATTAGATCTGCAATCATTCAGGACATCAAGGGCATGCTCGCAGCCGGATTGGCCACGATGGCCTACTACTACTTCGATTTTCGGGATGTCAAGAAGCAAGACTGCTATGGCCTCCTCTCCTCCCTCGTTTTGCAGCTTTCCGCGGAATCCGATTCTTGTTTCAACACCCTCTCCCAGTTATATTCAGACCATGGTCGCGGCATAGAAAAGCCTGATATCGACGCGCTCAAAAAATGTATAACGGATATGCTAAGTCTGCCGAGGCAGGGGCCAGTTTATATCATCCTCGACGCTGTCGACGAATGCCCCAATTTCCCGGGGAGGCCGTCCGCCCGCGGGGAGGTCCTGGAGTTCATCGGAGAACTTGATGATTTGAGACTTCCACATGTACATATATGCGTGGCCAGTCGGCCGGAGATGGATATCAGAAGGGTCCTCGAGTCGTTGACGTCTCTCAAGATTTCACTTCATGATGAGAGTGGGCAGAAGGAGGACATAATTGCGTACATCAAGTCTGTTGTCCGTTCAGACTGGAACATGCGGAGATGGACAGAGGAGGACAAGCAACTTGTTATCGACACGCTGTCTGACAAAGCGGATGGCATGTGAGTCAACTCACATCTCGTCTCACGTCATAGGCTTTACAATGTATCCTGATTTGATGCTATAGGTTCCGCTGGGTTGTCTGCCAGGTTGAAAGACTGTGTCGAACATTTCCTGCGAGTATTCGGAGTGTGTTGAAGGACTTGCCGAAGACGTTGGACGAAACATATGGCCGCACACTACTGGGAATCGATGAGGAGAAACGAGAATATGCACAGCGACTCTTTCGATGTCTTATGGTGTCAATTCGCCCTCTTCGCGTCGAAGAACTCGCAGATATTTTTGCCATCCGGTTCGACGAGGCAGAGCTCCCTACATTTAACACAGCTTGGCGTCCAGCAAATGCAGAAGAAGCGGTGATCTCCGCATGTTCTAGTCTCATCGCGATCGTCGATAGGGAAGGCAGCCAAGTTGTCCAATTCTCGCATTTTTCCGTCAAAGAGTTCTTGACATCGCAGCGACTCGCGACTGCTGACGAGCGTCTTTCATACTATCACATTCTCCCCGAACATGCGCATACAATCCTCGCACACGCCAGCCTCAGCGTGCTCCTCCAACTCGATGACAAAATCGAGAGAGATAACATAGACCACTTTCCCCTCGCCCTATATGCCGCGCGGCACTGGGTCAACCATGCCCGATTTAGGAACGTGTCCTCGCATATTCAGGAGGCCATGGAGGCTCTGTTTGATCCTGCAAAGCCACATTTTGCGGCATGGGTCTGGCTACACGATGTAGACCGTGATTGGATGAAGCCCATGTCGATGATACCCCCGATGCGACCTGAGGCGGTGCCACTTTATTATGCCTCTCTGTGCGGTTTCTGTGGCCTCGCTGAGCACCTGATCGCTGCCCATACTCAAGACGTCAATAGCCGAGGTGGATCTCACACAACACCCTTACATGCCGCCTCAGTCAAGGGACACTTGGAAGTAGCATCTCTGCTGCTTAAAAATGGCGCAGATCCGAACTCTCGTGACGATCTAGGCAGGGCTCCGCTTCACAGAATATCACAGGGCGGACAGCTCGTCATGGTGGAGTCATCACTCGGGATAGCGCGGCTCCTCATCAATTCTGGCGGAAATGTAAATGTCTCCGACGATGAAGGCAACACTCCACTACACGCGGCAGCAAATAATGGGCATCGTGATATTGCGGAACAGTTACTTGAATCTGGCGCAAGTCTCAATATTCAGAATAAGGAACAGAACACACCGTTGCATTTGGCCTGTATTAATGGGAAGCTGGAGGTTTCGCGGTTCCTTATTGATCGAGGCTCCGACACAAATTCCCGGGGCGCGGATGGCTTTATTCCATTACACTCGGCATCACGACGTGGACACGTTGACAACGCACGGCTGTTGCTCGATTGTGGCTCTGATGTGAACGCACGCGAGTCAGAAAGTTGGACTCCCCTGCTATCTGCATCGCGATATGGGTATCTTAACCTTGCGCGGTTATTGATAGACCGTGGCGCTGATGTGAATGCATACAAAACCGATCGCCTGACACCCTTGCATCTGGCGTCTGCCTTTGGGCACATCGACATCGCAAAGTCACTGGTCGAGCGAGGTGCAAATGTCGACAGCCAGGATGTCAAAGAGGCGACTCCCTTGAACAGCGCTGCGGAGAATGGGCACCTCGACATCGTGCGCTTCTTGATTGAGAATGGCGCAGCCGTGTTTCTCCGGGATAAAGATGGCTGGATACCATTCCACAATGCATCATATTCTGGGCATCTCGACGTCACGAAGTTTTTTCTAGGGTGCGGCATCGATGTCGATATTCGGAGCGGAACGGAGGAGACGCCATTGTACCTGGCATCCGACAACGGCAAAGTCGACGTCGCACGCTTCCTAATCGAGCATGGCGCAGATATCCACGCTAAAATCAGGGGTTGGAATCCACTGCACGTTGCATCGGAAAATGGGCATCTCGACGTCGTACGAATGTTAATCAACACCGGTGTTGCCGTCGATGTTCGGGGCGGAGCTCAAAAGACCCCGTTGGCCTTGGCGTCGATGGAAGGGAAAGTCGAAGTCGGTCGCTTCCTGATCGAACGAGGGGCCGACATTAATGTGCGGGACAACCAAGGTTGGGCTCCATTACACTTTGCCTCACGATATGGACATCTCCACATGGCACAGCTGCTACTGGACCGTGGGGTTGATCCGAACATCCAGTGCGATGACCTCTCGAGCCCTTTGCATCTAGCGTCAGCCAACGGCCACCTCAAGATTGCGGAGTTGCTGGTTCATCGAGGCACAACTGTCGACGTTTTCACTAAGAAGCAAGAAACGCCACTTTATCAAGCAGTAATGAGGGGGAAAGTTGCGATCTCCCGCCTCCTGATCGACCATGGAGCGAATTTGCGTAGTACAGACAGCAACGGCTGCACTGCGTTGCACGCTGCATCACAATGTGGGCATCTCAAAGTGGTGAAGTTGTTGCTTCGGCGGGGTGCCGATGTGGATGTGCTCAATAAAGCCAATAAAACTGCAGCCGAAATGGCATCGGAGAATGACAAGGCCGAGGTTGCGAACTTGATTGCCAAGTACAAAGTAGATGCAAATATTCGAAACAAGATACGGTCGAGTACATTGGACACAGCTCAGTACGACGCCGATGAAGATGAGAGGGATAATGGAAATGTGTCGTTGCACGCTGCCGCAGAAGAGGGGAACATTGAGGTGGTGAAGTCGTTGCTCGAACGGGGAATGGATATCAACGGCCGCAATCCACTTAACCAGACTCCATTAGACAGAGCAGCGGCCAAGGGGAATGTCGAAGTCGTGCAGTTGCTCATCGAGCAAGGCGCGGAGGTGGATTCACGTGATGACTGGGGTGGACACCGCTGCACAAGGCATCACATGCATCACAGTCCGGACACGTCGAAGTTGCGCGAGTGCTCGTTGATCACGGGGCAAACGTGAGTGCAAGGCAGCAGAATCATTACACTCCGATCCACCTCTCAGCTGAAGCGGGACACCTCGGGGTTGCTAAACTGTTACTTGAACGTGGTGCGGACGTAAATGCACTGAATTACCACGGTCAAACGCCATACCAAACATCGGTGGTATGGGGCATCGAGAGGTTGCAGATTTACTCCGGGAGCATGGCGCGGGCAGAGCAAGGTTAGAGGAGATCCCTTTATGACACAAATGCGATGTCTGACTGGTACTTCGATTTTAATTATTAGTGACAGCACAGCTTAGAGGGAATCCTTTGCATGTAACTGTTTTTGGCCTCTACAGTGGGATTTATATTAGTTTGGTGCGGGACAGTCTGAAACGGTGACTCCCAGTGAAAAACGTGTGAGGCTGTATATGGCCAAATAAGCCGGCATCGGACGGTCGATTTGGCCTCAAATTCCGGACGGACCCTATGTCGCCCACCACGAATTGGGCCGCATAGTGCCAAATAGAGACGATATAGGGCCAGATAGAGGCGATATGAGGCACTCATTTCCATCCACACTAGGGCAATTTGGGGCCAAATCGGCCAACATTAAATCTTATATTTTACTGTATTCTAACACAGGATTTGTCGCAATACCAAGTCGCCAACGCAAGAAACCTACACCTACCTGGCCTACCCAATGGTCGCCATCTGCTGATCTTGTACTTCGGAATTCTGAGTCGTCTCTGTAATGCGCCAGCAGCTCATTTTCCCATTTGTTTGCTAGGGACATCAGAGACAGCGAGACACGCAAGTTGAACAATGAACTTCGCGAGTGGAAAGCAAGCTGACTGCAGGCAAGGACAGCCGACAAAGTTAATCAGAAATTATTGCTACTCAGAAGGATGTCACATGAGTGAAAAATGACTTGGAGGACTTGGAGTGACGCACTGATATTTGATACTTTGTCCGGATACATCAGGAAAAAATATTCCAATGGTAGAACAAGCATATATTACATTGCTCCTGTAGAGAATGTAGTGTCCCTGTAGACTGAGTAGGACTAGTAGTATGTCACATTTTACTGGAACTACTAAAATTGACCTAGGGTTTACCATCAGCAAATTCACATATTCTTTTAGGCTTTCAGGCCCTTTTCAGTGGTTTTTGGCTTTTCAACAAGTGTACAAGACCAGGCAAGTAACAAAGAACAAGAAAGATGACAAGTTGTGTACTATAATTTTAATTAGGTAAAATAAAATTTATAATCACACTATTCATGATCTTATCTAAATTATATTTGAAATCTAATCTAATCACTCTTATTTTATAATATATCTAATCACATTATATTTGCAATCTAATTACATTTACAATCTAATCCTATTACATCTACAATCTAATCTAACTTATATAATCCTAATACAAGTACAAGCAGGTGCAGGAACGCGCGCAGACGCAAGAGGAGAGGCGTCCGACGTGGCGCGCAGAGGCCGAGACGTCATGCAGCCAAGATACGCCGGGGGGTGGGGGGTTGGCGCAGCGTGCAACGTGTGAGGGTGGAGGCGCGGTATGAGGGAGTGGGGAGGCGGTACAGACAGGGACGCGGCACGAGGGAGTGACGCGGCACGAGAGAGGGACGAGGAAGGGACGCGGCACGAGGGAGTGGGAGCGGTACAACGGAGGGACGCGGCACAGGAGGGGACGCGACGGAGGGACGCGGCACAACGGAGGGACGCAGCACGAGAGGGATGCGGCACAACGGAGGGACGCAGCACGAGAGGGACGCGGCATGAGAGAGGGAGCGCACGAGGGAGTGGGGATGCGGTACGACGGAGGGACGTGGTACGACGGAGGGACGCGGCACGAGGGAGTGGGACAACGCAGGTAAGCAAAGGTAAGACAACAAAAAGAAAAAAAAGACTTACAAAAGTTGAGGCCGGACAGGCAGGGGTGGTGTCGACGAAGGGTGGTGATGTGCAGAGGGACAACGCAGGTGCAAGTGATGCCTGGAAACACGAGTCAGCAAAGGCAAGACAACAAAACAAAAAAAACTTACACTTGGGCGCGGACAATGCAGCGGATGCTGGGGCAACACGGAGGGAGCGCGAGGTGGCCGGGTGACTGACACTTGGAAGAGAGTTTCAGCAAGAGAAAAAAACAATGCAAATAAGAAAAAAAACTTACCTGGCGTGCTGGCAAGGCGAGCGACGTAGGAGTGGGGCGCAGGCGAACAATGAAAAATCGACTTGGCATTTGAACGCGAGGAAAAGTTGAACTTGGGTCAGGTGACTTCGGCATGTGCCGCAGTTTCAACATTCCCTCGCGTTGACTTCGACTTTTCTTCAAGGGCCACTGCGCTCATTGCCTCCCCTCTGCGTGAGTTTTTCTTTATCTTCTTAGTTTTTTTCTCCTTGCTAATGTCTTTTCCAGGTACTCTGCTGTGTTGCCCCGGCCTTTGGCCGCCATTGTCCGCGCCCCAGCCGCATAAGTGTTTTTTTTTTGTTGTTTCTCTTTGCTTACACTCTCGTTTTTGAGGGCTTTCCCTCACCTGCCACATGCCATGTCAACCCCGCTCCCCCGACCTCTTCCGGCTCCGTCGACGCCGTGCCTCTGCACCGTGTCAACGCCCCTGGCATCGGCCTGGGATAGTTTTCATTATAAGTGAGTAGTTTTTTTTCTTTCTATTGTCTCCCTCCGCTCACTCTTGCTTTCCGAGCGTCGCTCACACCTGGCACCTGCTCATCCCCCATGCCGCGCCCCCACCCTTCGTCGACGCTGGCCACTGCGCGCGTCTGTCTACGCGACTTTGTAAGTTCTTTTTTTTTGTTTCTTTTTGTTTCGCCTTCGCTCACTTGTTCCATGCCTGCGTGTCGCGTCCCCACCCCACACGGCGTCACCCCGCCCCTCCCTCGGCGTCGTCCAGTTGCGTCGACGCCCGGGCCTCTTCGTCAACACCCTTGGCACTCGCTGCATCGATGCCCCGGCCTCGGACCCATTATCTTTACTATAGATTAGATATAGATTAGTACACTGTATTAGTAATAGTGATTGGATTAGATTAGATATAATATGTTATAGATTAGATTATTAAAATGTATTAGTAATAGTGATTAGATTAGATTAAATATATTGTATTATAAATCCATTATGGTTTGGAAATTGAAATAAAAAATATGAAATTAAAATAATTAGCTGACTGATAAGATTTTAATTGCAATCTATTATTTTTAGTTCTAACTTGTCAACTTTTGAGCTTGTTAGTACAAAATTTCATCAACTTGGCAAAAAATAGACCTGGCTTGTCTACTTGTTACTTTACTAACTTTTGGGGCTTGTACAAGCTTGTACAAGCTTGTACAAGCTTGTACAAGCCATGAAAAGAAATTTGTGTATTTCCTGATGACTGCAACTACTGAAATTGATCTTAGTTACTGGACCTACTAAAATTGACACTTTACATATACTACTGTAAGATATCATATGCTTACAGAGTGCTATGGAGATTTGTAAGTATGTCAAGTCAGAACAACTTGAATGAGGCAGGGTACTACTAGCACACAAAGTCATGTTTGAGAATTTGGATCCATGTATCTAAACAACACAAAATCATGATTCATGTAACCGAAGGTCAGGATTGAGATAATACATCAGCAAAATGTAAAACAACTTAAATTGCCTTACTCAACTTAAAAAAAAATTGACTTAAATTGCTCTTAGAAATTTCTATTTTAAGACTAACTTAAGGCCATCATAATCTAAGACAAACTCAGTACGCTAAGTATACTAAGCGTTACTCAGTCCAAACCCAGCAGTGCCCCAGGCCTGCTTCAGTGCTCCCCCTGCACGCTGCATCTGCACCCATCCTCGCATGCAGTGTCTGCATCCCCTCCCCACATGGAGCGGCTGCGCCCCCTCCCTACTGTTCCACGCCCCATCGCCCCCTATGCCTGCTCGCATGCTCGTGTTGCCCCACATGTGTCGAGGCCTGAAGATGCGAGGCATCTGGCCTGCGCATGAGAGTGAGGGTCGTCAAGTGTGTACGCGCAGGTGTTGAATGCGTACGTGTGGGTGTCGAGGGTGGGGGAATCGGCATGTGCGAGGGTCTTGAAAGTGCACGCGCAGTCGAGGGTGGGGGTGTTGAGGGTGAATGCAAAAGTATCGAATTCAGCAACTATCGGTGAAGGTTGAATAACCACATACCTTGATTACCCAGGCATGGACGTGGGCAAGAAACTCCCCTTTGACTCATATTTGAGGTGAGGGAGGGGTGGCGATGGACAGAGAGTGGGGCGAGGGACTTGGTGAAAAAAAAGTCGAACGAGACGACACACTGTGGCGTGGGTTTTCGAGACATTCCCACAGTTGACTTTGGTGTTC
>WTXL01000592.1:0-10185 GCA_022376525.1 Russula vinacea
CAGCTCATGGATCAGGTATGTTCGAAAGGTTTGCGTCAGACAACGAGGAGAGCACATGGGATCCCCTTGGTTTTCACACATTTCGAGTCCTGGATTTTGATGAACGAGAATTGGGTCTCCTGTGCAATGAACCAAAAGGGGTGCTGTGACACTTGCTTGTTGTCGTCGCTGTCCCTTATTCCCACCCAAAGGAATACCCTCATGTCCTGCATATCCTCTAGTAACCCAACTACATCTTGCATACAACTTAATAGCAGACCGATCTCCAATCCTTTGTCCACACTTGATGGATTCCCGTTCGGGTCCCTTGTAACCTTCAGGTACACCTGAAATGTTACAAGGTTACTTGGGCATCCCATCCACGACTCCAAGATACCTGACATACTCTAAGGTGACAATTTCTTGCAGGTGCGTCTGTGTATTTGTCGGCTGGCGCCCCTCGTGCCATCTCTCAAAGCAACAGCAGTAGTCGCAACACTATGGCCGGCCTCGACTGCACAAGCACAAGCCATATCATAGCCATGAATATCATGCCCTAGGACAAGGACCTCCCCATCAGGTATCCATCATCCCCACCACCTTCGCCTCCGCCGTACCAGGACCCCAAAATCAGTGGTCATATCCTCCGCCGCAGCCGCAGGCCGTCCATTCAATTCCCGCCTCCAACCCACGGACGACTAGTAAGCCCCCTTCACCTCTTCTATCCAATCTCTGCGCGCTGTGGACTGACAACTCGACGCAGGGCCAACTTGTCAACGTTGTCAACTCTCAGAATGAGCATCATGTCTCTCTGCGCGCGCGCGCGAACCAAGAGGGCGATTCGATGGCTCGGGCGTTTGAGCAGAGCCATGCAGCTTATGCGCGGAAGGATGGGGCCGGTGCCAAGGAGCTCTCGAACGAGGGCAGGCGCATCAAGAGATGGAGCGTTTGAATGCTGAAGCGAGCACGTGGATATTCCGCGGTGAGTATTCTGTTCCTTTACTAAAACAAATCCCCGTGCTCATGCCACACATCATTATCCATAGGAAACAATCGAGTAAGCATTCTCATCCTGGCTAATTATAATAATTCCCTGGATGACGTATCTTGTCGGGCCATCGCGCGTTTAGGGAAGAATGCCGACTGAGATCGATTTACATGGGCTCTATGTCAAGGAGGCTATCACGTACACTGATAATAGCATTGCGGAGCACGCGCGAGGGGAGATAATGAGATTCGCCTTATCGTCGGTTCGTATAGATAGTCCTTAACTTGAGAGGAGGGCAACTGATCGTTCTGTGTTGTTTGCATAGGCAAAGGCATCCACTCGCCTAATCACGCTGCAAAGCTCAAGCCGGCCATTGAGGGACTCATACAGAAGCAAGACCCCGCGAGTTGTGCGGGCGTTTTTGTCATTGACGTCGTTCTAGGCATAATCTTTCTGCAGCAATCGACCCTCAGAACTCAGGCGTCTTGATTGTGCACCTGGAAGGCGGGACAACTACTGAGCAGGCAAGGGATCGAGGGGAGGTGATGTTGGGGGCAGATGATATCGCACGGAGGCTCGACAGGAAGGACGAAGGCTGTATAATCATGTAGAATATCTTGGTGCGATCTTGCTCGAGACTAATGGCGTCAAGAACGCGAGATGGCCGTCTCTGTCGCCTCAATAGCGTTGAACATGGAGAAAATATATTTGACCGTTCAGTACTTTCAGTCCCCAACTGCCGAACGTTCTGACGTTGAACAACAAAAAACGGTCAGCCTCACCAACATTCTCGTGAGGGAAGAACGAAAGACTCGTGACCCCTTTCTTGTTGCACTTTACCGTGAAACCAGTGAAACCGTCAACGCATTGTTTCAGAATTGTCCCCAATATAGTATCCCAGTCTACAAATAAAATACAGTGCTGTCACCAAGGGCTAAATCGAAGTGCCAGTCAGACAGTGCATTTCGGCCATAAAAGGATCTCCTCGAACCTTGCTTTGCCCGCGCCATGCTCCTGGAGTAAACTTGCAATCTCTCGAGTTCCTTCTTGCAATGACAATTGATATGGAGTTTGACCGTCACTATTCAGTGCATGTACCTCTGCGCCACGTTCAAGTAACAGTTCTACAGTCTCGAGGTATCCATGCTCCGCTGATAGATGTAGCGGTGTCCAATCGTCCGATTGTCTCGCGTTCACGTTTGCGCCGTGCTCGACGAGCATCCGCGAGACTTCGACGTGTCCGTATCGTGATGCAACGTGAAGCGGCGTCCAACCCCGCATATCACGTAAATCCACCTCCGCGCCCCGCTCGATAAGCAAGCGCACAACATCGACGTGTCCCTTGAACACTGCCCAATCTAACGGAGTCCGGTCATCTGCATCGCGACAGTCGATAACTATTCCCCGTTCGAGCAACGACTTCACGACGTCAATGTTCCCCTCTCGTGCGGCAGCATGCAACGATCCCTCTCCTCGTCGTTCCCATCTTCATCGGAGTCGTACTGAGCCGTGTCCAAGGTAGCCGAGCGTATCTTGTTTCGAATATTCGCATTAGTTTTGTACTTGTCAATGAACTTCACGACCCCGGCTTTGCCATTATCCGATGCCAATTTGGCTGCTGTTTCATTGGCCTTATTGAGCACGTTGACATCAGCTCCCCACCCAAGTAACAGCTTCACAACCTTCAGATGCCCACTATGCGATGCGGTGTGCAGAGGAGTCCACCCATTCCTGTCGGTGGAATGCAGATTTGCCCCATGGTCGATCAGGAGACGGGCGATCGCAACTCTCCCCTTGTATGCCGCTCCGAAAAGTGGAGTCTTTTGGTTGTTGTTTAACATGTCGACACCGGCGCCACGCTGGATTAGCAACTCGGCAACCTCCAAGTGGCCGTTGCTCGATGCTAGATGTAAAGGGCTCCAAAGATCGTCTTTCTGGACGTTTGGATCAGCGCCATTGTCTAGAAGCAGCCACACCGTGTCAAGATGTCCATATTTTGACGCAAGGTGTAATGGAACCCAGCCTCGGTTAGCCCGCGCAGTAATGTCGGCCCCTCGCCCAACGAGGAAGCGCGCAACTTCTACTTTCCCCTTGCTCGACGCCAAGGCCAACGGGGTCATTCGAGTCCCGTTCAGAGTGTCGACGAAAACGCCAGTGTTGACTAACATTCGCACAACATCAAGGTGCCCGTTTTGCGATGCGATGTGCAATGAATTCCAGCCATTGTTGTCCTTGGCATGGATATCTGCGCCATGCTCGATCAGGAAACAAACGACATAGAATTTACCGCTGCTGGATGCCAGGTACAGTGACGTCTGTTCGTATCCGTTCCGAATGTCGACCGCGACACCACACTCCAGCAGATACTCTACAATGTGGAGATGCCCGCAATTCGATGCTTTGTGGAATGTTGTCCAGCCATGGTTATCCCGGGCAGAGACGGTTGCGCCACTCTCGATCAAGAAGCGCGCGACGTGGAGGTGCCCATGCTCTGCGGACAGGTACAAGGGAGTTTCTTCATCGTCGGTTAGACTGTTAACATTTGCACCTCGCTCGGCCAGTAATTTTGCGATGTCGAGCTGCCCCCAGCCTGACGCGATATGCATTGGGGTCCAGCTATTTTCTGCTTGTGCATTCACATCAGCGCTGCGGTCTAACAAGAGCAGTGCAACGCCAAGGTGTCCACCCGCTGATGCAGTATGCAGGGGAGACCAACGTCGACTGTCGCGTACGTTCCCATCAGAGCCACAGTCCAGCAATAGCCGTGCGACGTCTACATGTCCATATCGTGACGCCATATATAATGGAACGACGTCATCTTTGTCGCGGGATTTGAGGTCTGAGCCGCAATCTATAAGAAAGCGTGAAACCTCAAGCTTCCCATTACGACTGGACATGTGCAATGGCGTCTCTTGGTCCTTATTCCGCGCATCGAGACTTGCGCCAGACACAAGTAACTGTTGTGCAACCTCAAGATACCCGTTACTTGCTGCTGCGTGAAGTGGGGTCCAACCATTATCGTCGGTGATATTCACATTCGCACCAGAATTGACGAGGAGCCGCGCGATCTCGACTGATGATTGCTCCATGACATTGTGCCCACCATGTGATACCTTGTGAAGCGGAACCCTGCCCCAATGGTCACGGGAATTGGGATCTGCGCCACTTTCAAGGAGCAGTGATGTCACTTCTACATGACCTTTGACCGTGGCGGCATGTAACGGAGTCGTGTGAGAACCGCCCCTGCTATTGATGAATTTGATGTCTGGCGAATCGGAAACTAGGCGCCGACGCCGGACGAGGCTACCCAAACCTCGCAGAGCGGCACGCAACGGAGTTGTGTGGGAACCGCCCCCGCTGTTGATGTCCGGTAGATGGGAAAAGAGGAGTCTCTCTACAAGACCACCGAAACCGCATAGAGCCGCATAATATAGAGGAATAGCCTCAGGCTGCGTCGGATGCATCGAGGAGTTATGATTTCCCCAAGGTTTGTCTATGTCATATAGCCACACCCATGCCGCAAAATGTGGCTTTGTTGGATCAAAGAGACGTTCCATTAATCCCTCGATATGTGATGATACATTCCTAAATTGGGCATGGTCGACCCAGTGTCGAGCGGCATACGGGGCGAGGGGAAAGTGACCTATGGCATCTCTATCGATATTGTCATCGAGTCGAAGGAGGATACTGAGGCCAGCACGTGCAAGTAGCGTGTGTGCCAGTTCGGGAAGGATGTGATAGCATGAGAGGCGTTTGTCTGCTGTGGCGAGGCGATCCGAGGTCAAGAACTCTTTGACTGAATAATGCGAGAATTGTACAACTTGATAGCCTCCCCTATCGACAATTGTGATGAGACTGGAGCATGCGGACAACACAGCTTCTTCCGCATCCAATGGCCGCAGATCTTCGTTAAACAAGGGAGCCGCTGTCGCGTCAAACAAAATTGCAAGAATTTCCGCGAGCTCCTCAACGCGAAGCGGGCGAATGGATGCGGAGAGGCAGTGGAATAAACGTTGGGCATATTTTCGTTTCTCCTTATCTATCCCCAACAACGACTGCTCGTAGGTCTTATCCAAAGTCTCTGGTAGGTCAGCTAGAGCACTCTGAATGTTGGCCGGAAGACAGCGGCGAAGTCGGTCAAACTGGCAGACCACCCAGCGAAACCTATTTGATGACGTGAGTGGTCAATATGAGGGACTGCCTGTGATTACAACTCACATGCCATCCGCTCTCTCAGAAAGCACCTCAACGACCAGTTCTTTGTCCTTGTCTCTCCAACTCCGCATCCTCCTGTCTGAATGGACAACAGACTTGATATACTCGATTATATCTTCCTTTTGTCCACTTTCGTCATGAAGAGAAATTTGGAGTGGTTCCAAAGGCTCGAAAATCCTTCGGATGTCAATTTCTGGACGGCTTGCCACGCACAGATGGAGGTTCGAAAGTTTCCACCCAGCAAGTTCTTGAACAAGATCCAGGACTTCTTCACGAGCAGACGGCGTCCCCGAAACGTCAGGACATTCATCGAGAGCATCGACAATTAGATAAATCTGGCCTTGTCCTGGGAGACTCAGCATGTCCTTAATACACTTTGTAAGCGCGCTAGTAGTGGGACTTCCTGTTCCACCAGCATGTTTTGAACGTAATTTGGATAGAACGTTGCAGCAAGAATCGGATTTGGCGGAGAGTTGAGAAAGGAGAGAAGTTAGGAGGCCATAGCAATCTTGTTTCCTCACATCACGAAAGTCGAAATAGTAATAAGCCATTGTGGCCAATCCAGCTTCATGCATGCCCTCGATGTCCTCAATGATTGCGGAACTGGACAGTAATTTAATTACGTCAAAGTTGACGAATGAGGACAACATACAGAAGTGTACTTTTCCCGGAACCCGCTATAAAATTAGTTAGTTATCGATATGAGTCGCACGCTGACAAAAAACCATACGTTTCCCATGGATCCACAAGAAGGAGCCTATCCTTTTCCATTCTGTCAATGCATGACTCTTAAAGAACCACGAGGCAGTTCCAGCGCGGTGCGCTTTCCAATTGAAGTCATGATTCGTCGATGGGTCGGGAGGGGAAGACCAAATTGACCAATGTTGGGCATCCCCTTGGAACCGGTCACCTGGAAGGTAGCGTTAGTCTCCGCAACGAATGGTAAATAGTAATAAAGGAATAAATACGTGTAGCGTCTTGTTATCTAATACAACAAGCATCAGAAACTGGGAAAATATCAAAAACAAATCATGCAAACGCTGCGTACCTTCCATAATTGCCCTCACATTACCTACGAGACCATGGACGGTACCCAATGTTTGTGCGCCAGTCATCCAAGCTTCCTCCTGGGTCAATCGGTCTAATTCTGTAGCACCCTCAACCTCGCTCTTCCCAACAGCTTTTTGGCGAACTTCCCTACGGCACATTGAGCCATGGGTGATGTATATGTGACGGCGCGCTTACTGGACCGTCCCTGCTTGATTTCCTTTGTCGCCAGGGCAAGCACGGAAAGCACTTCACCATAATCTTGACAATGATGTCCGTCATCATCGTGGGGAGTGAGATCGTCATATATATCTCAAGACGCTTGAGGAAATACCCCAAGCGTTCGAAGAGTTCGAGAAGCGCGTCGTAACTCGAGGTGACCCCACTGGCAGCCTGCCATGATATTAGGTCACAGGGATCTGGTTGAAGAGCGTGTTCAAGGGACGTACAGCAAGGAGAACATCAATGCCCGTAAACACAGCCTTTGCTGGGACCTGAAGAGTTCACATTAAAGGATTCACAGGGCGACATGGGTCACTCACCACGCTGACCGCGTCGCCAAGAATCCCGGAAAGCGCATGAAGAACCTCCACTGCCGGACTGAGACAGGTTATCAATCTCTGGTTCATGTCACGATATTCTTTAAATGCCTTCTGTCGTTCTTGGAGTAGTTCAAGGATGGCCTCGGGAGAATTTGAAAGTTCGATCTTCTCGGTGAAGGGGTTTTTGGTGAGGTCTATTCCGGTTAGTTTTGCATAGTCTGCCAACGCTTTGATGATCAATTGAAAATTAGAAGAGGATGTTAGTTGTCCAGTCGGCGACATAAAAGCAACGAGCGGTTCGTTTGTTCAGAGGGGATAGGCAATGTGAGGGGAGAAAAAGGGATCAGAGTACGCTGATAAGAGGGACACCACCAGGCATTCAGGCTGTGGAGACCCCATTTGAAAAAGGCGCTGAATACCAGCGCTATACCAGCACTGGTGACCTGACATGTGAGCGTCAGCACTCCATGACCTGGCCACGCGTGAGTCAATTGGAGAGACCCACTGCGAATATACAGCATCTACTAACGCTTTAAATGGCAGCTGCTCAACTACTATCCGGCCTTCGCCTTAATCTCCTTCCACGGGATCATGAACATTAAACCTGGATGACAATGAGAGCGAGTTACAGCCCAACGAAGCGCGTCATCTCCATGTCCACCATAACCCCCCCCCCCCCCCTAGACCGTGCCGAACACCCTACTGAAATAGTTACTGAACAGGCTAATCTTTCTTCTTCACGCATGCGGCATCTGCCTGGATAATAGATTGACCGTTAACCATGCCGGCGGATTTGAGGTTGAACCCGTGCGCGAGATGGAAGACCAAGGTACGCATAGGTAGGTTGGGCAAATTCTGCCTCATGGGCCGTATCCCGCAACAATGATGACGGAGACGAGCAATGCGAAAAAGCCGCCACGACGTTCTGTATCAATCCCGCCCGCGGCGCGTGAATCTCCCACGTTTGCGAACCTGAAAGGGAAGTAGGTACAAGGACGCCATCGACACCAAGAGCAAGACAACGACGACCAATGTTTTTTCTGGCCCATGGCGAAGTGGTGAATGGTTGTAACCGCCATGACGCGGTGGGTGTTGCCACTGCCGTCGCGGCCGTCATCCGGCATTTCTGTAGTGCCCGTGCAGCGCGGCGGGATACGCGCTTGCCCGGTGGCAGATGCGACGCTGTGTCTTTCGAGCGGTAGTGTCGCAGGTCACCGGTCACTGGTGATTCGCACGCGCGAGAGGAAATGTACAGTACGTGATCACCGGATGGGCTTGGCATCGGCATCAGCGTGGGTTGTTGATTGTCTGCTGTTGCTGTGCGGCGGGAGTTAGCGAGTGCGCGAGTGTAAGTGTGAGTGCCCGGAGCCGTCATCGTCGATATTGTAGTCTCTCGTTGCAATCATGATCATTATCATGGCAGGGAACGCAGGTCGGGCCCGCGCACTGGCTTCGGCGCGACCACGTGAGCATGCCTTTTCCGTTGCAAGTCGCTATGTCGTCCCTGCCCTGTGACCGTCCTGTAGAAATCATCGACTACATCCTCGACTTCGCTGCTGCCTTTCCCGACCTCACAACTCACTTGTTACCCCCGTATTTCATTTCTACATCTATTCCGAACGCACTTCTGACGATCTTTTAGTATGGCCATGACTCGTCCCGATCGGGAGCTCATTGCCCAAGTCATGCTCTTCTCACAGGGTTTCCGCACGGCAGAGTCGCTCGCGTCGAAGATTGTTCCGTTCTTTTAACCTCTGTGATGAGCAGCTTTCCCCACAACCGCACTACGATTTTGGCCTGCGTGCGTTGAAGGCTGTCCTTGCAAGTGCTGGTATCCTCAAACGAGAGCGCCTTCAAGAAGCACGCTCCAGTGGTGATAGCCCCGACCTTGCTGTGCTCTCTGATGTCATCTCCGAGCAAGTGATCCTTATCCAGAGCGTTACCGAGACGATTGTGCCCGAGCTGGTTGCAGATGATGTGCCTCTGCACACAAGGTTTGTTTTCTGAAAATTGGAGCCACATGTCATCGAGTAACTCGTCCCACAGCCTTCTTGCGGACGTCTTCCCTGGCACTGAATATATTCCTGTGGACCTCAGCGCTCTACGCGACCACATCCACAAGGTTTGCGAAGAAAGACGCCTAGTCGAAGGAGAGCGCTGGGTCAAAAAGATATTGCAGCTTTATCAAATTCAGAAGATTCAGCATGGAGTTATGATGGTGGGACCCTCTGGAAGTGGCAAGACAAACGCCTAGCGGGTCTCACTTACTGCACTTGAGCGACTGGATGGTATTGAAGGCGTCGCGTATGTCATCGATCCAAAAGCTATGCACAAGGATGCATTATATGGGACACTCGATCCGACAACCCGTGAATGGAACGATGGCCTTTTCACTCATGTCTTGCGCAAGATAGTCGATGATGTTCGCGGTGAAAGTGGGAAGAGACATTGGATCATCTTTGACGGTGACGTCAATCCTGAATGGGTCGAGAACCTGAACAGGTTTGTTCCACACTCGATCCCTTTACACCTTAGAGTGTGATCGGTAAGTGGCAGTCGTTGTGGCATGATCTGTTCAGTGAAGATGTCGTCGAACCTCCGATGATCTACCGCCAGTACCTTGACACCCTGGCAGCTGTGCCCTTGGATGCTGAAGAAGATGAGGCTTCTGGCCTGATAGGTCGACGGGTAGATGAGGGTGCCGATGGATCTAGCATCAATCTGACTTCCCAAAAGCAGATTGCCACAATCTTGGAGCCGTCGGATGGCGAACTGGTTGGGGCTGCACTTGAATATGCATCCGGCGTAGAGCATCATGGACTTCACAATGACACGTGCTCTGAACACCCTATTTTCCCTGCTCAACAAGACTGTTCGGAATGTTTTGGAATACAACTCGCAGCACTCGGGTTTCCCTCTCAGCGCAGAGCAGGTAGAGCAATATGTCACGAAGCGTTTACTCGTCAGTATCATCTGAGCCTTTTCAGGAGACGCAAAGCTCGACTTGCGCGCGGAGCTTCTAGCTATCAATGATGTGATGGGATATTGTGACCGTAATGAACACGAGGACAACCGAATTCCCTTCCTTGATCACATTCATATTCGACAGCATCTACTTACGAATTATTGCGTGCATCTGCTGTCCGTACAAGGCGCAAGACTCACATCCGTCTCACTCGACCTCCGTTTGTTCAAGGACCTAAGAACTGTTCCGATCGCTTGTCGATGCTCAACAACTTCTGCCCCAATCTTTCATACCTAGAGGTCTGCATCGATAACTGGACTTCCTTTCCCCGACTCGACCCACTCCCACCCGTTGAACGTCTCGGCGTACGTGTCCACTTCAGCGACACCAACGTGGCTACCATATGTAACATTCTCGCAACCATACAATCATCGTCCCTCAAGGTCGTC
>WTXL01000593.1:0-10178 GCA_022376525.1 Russula vinacea
TCCAATTCCACTCAAGTATTTTATTCTGTCTATTTCACACTCATTACCCTCTCGCCATTTTCGCGCACATACTGTACCTTTATCGCAATTTCGGTCACTCCATTCTTTCATTAGATCTCAGGGCTTTACACACACTGCATGGCATTGGACTTAGTATCGTCACCTATCATCTGTCTGTCTGTAGTAGGAACTCGGTATCATCTGCTCGTCGCAGGCGACCCCCCAAATTCATAGTCATCGTCAGTTGGCGGAGCGTGAGTGGACGCGGTGTCGACAGGATGCGCACGCTGCGCTTATTTGTTCACACTACTATCACCTGGTCTCATCATGCCGCAAAATACTCTAGAGACTGTCAATGAACTCATCGCAGGCAGTTTCGGGGGCGCAGCGCAAGTCCTGGTTGGACAACCGCTTGACACCATCAAGACGCGTGCCCAAATCGCTCCCAGTTTAGTTTCATTATTTTACGTGACAGGCTCACTACCTTACCATGCATAAACCGTAACACAGAGGGAATGTTTGTCAGTGGTATACTCACGCTGTTCTCGCTCGATTCCCTGACTATGCCTCAAAGAAAGGGCCCATGGATATCCTGGTTCAGACGATGCGGAAAGAGGGCATTCTGGCACTCTATAAAGGTTCGTCCTTCAATAACACCCCCCCTCTCCTTTCACGTATCCTGACAGTCAAACTTTTCGATAGGGATGGTCAGCCCCCTTCTGGGTATCGCCGGTGTCAACTCGCTGCTCTTCGCCGCGTATGGCACCTCGAAACGCATCATCTCGCCATTTGGACAGCTCTCGTTGAGGGAGATCGCGGCTGCAGGCGCCATGGCGGGTGCCGCGAATGCGATTCTTGCGAGCCCCGTGGAGATGTTCAAGGTGCGGATGCAGGGCCAGTATGGGAATCCGTCGGACAAGCGTTTGCGTGTTGTGGCGAGGGAGATGTGGGCTGAGTGGGGATTTCGCAAGGGCGTTATGCGTGGCTATTGGGTGCGTGCGCTGACTTCATATTTTTTTGAGGGGGATAATGCTGATGTTGACGTTCTATTGTCATGTCGTAAGGTCACCGTGGCGAGAGAGATTCCGGCTTATGCAGGGTGAGGCGTACCACTGCTGTCCGACAGACTAAGCGCTATACTCATCTTGGGCGTGCGTTCTGTAGGTTCTATACAGGTACGCTCTGAATATACCCGTAGCTTGTGATGTCAAAAATCGCGCAGCGTTCGAATTCTCGAAGCGCAAATTTGCGAAGAAGTATGGCCCCGACCTACCAGTATGGGCACTGTTAGCTAGCGGATCCACCGGGGGTGTATGTCTGGCTTCTCTCTATTCCTTCCCTCTGGGTCACATTCAATACTGCTACAGATCGCATATTGGCTCTCCTCCTACCCTCTGGGTAAGTTAATTTACAAATCTCTTTGCCATCGAATCCCCTCACCCTCTTTTCTGAAGACGTCGTCAAGTCGCGTATACAACTCTGCGCAACCCCTCCACGAGGCACACCTGTGCAGTACATTGCAAGTGAACTAAAAGCTGTTGTCGCTGAATCCGGAATGTGAGCATCCACCACTTTCATCACCCACTTTTACTTCAACTTGCATCTTTACAGAGCTGGCTTGTTCCGCGGCCTGACACCCTGTCGTGAGTTTAATCATCGCGTGTTGCATTTGGGCTAGATAGCTAATGTTTCTTTAGTTATTCGAAGGTGATCTATCAGCGACATTACCTTCTCTCCGTTTCTAAGATCTGTGTAGTATCCCGGCTGCTGGCAGCACTTTTGCAGCATTCGAATTGACTCGAGGTACGTCAATACATCTCCGAAACCGGACGTGGTTGTTGATTTGTTTCCATTAGAATACCTGCGGAGTTTCACTGGTGTCTGATGCTCTCTGGCTAGGAACACTGTATCGGCTCGAGTGGTGTCGCTCTTCTGCCGTATCTGGGCTACGACTCACTTAGCGTGTTGTACATCTTGTGGCCGTCTTAAAAAAAATCCTGCTCTGTTAAAAGGGGGGAGGGTAGATTGCCCATCATCGGGCTCACTGCCGGGCGAGGGTATCGGTTATAGGCGACTTTAGACATTCAACCCGGCGGTTTTGTAGTCCAAACCATGGGCGTTCATCCCTAGCTCATTGCCACAGTGCCTAAATGAATAAAAGTCCTGACGCCGTCCGAAAAGACGCGAAGGACAGTCATGAGATCGGGGTGGCAGACGGGGACGTCCCTTGTCCTTGATACGTATCTGTCATACAATGAAACACCACCGGGGGGAAGGGGACCCGCACTATGGACGCAGGTTGTATTACCACCCGAGATAAGACATCGCGTTGTCCCAGCCAGAGAAAAGAGTACGCACGACGTTTTAGAACAAAGTTCTCCGCCGGCTACGGAACGCAAGCGAGAATTGACAAAACCAGAGAACCAAGGTTAGAATATTAACGTGCGCTCTACCTCTACAGTACAACCGTCGTTCATAAAAAATGCACAGAGCGAAATGTTTCCTACGGCTCTACGGCAAATCAGAAGCGAATGAGGACGACAGTAAACGTATTCCGGACTGTGGATATAATGATGCTCCATTACGAAAGGAGCCCTCAGTACCAGAGTGGGGAAAGACAAATGGAGGAAGGGGGAAAGAAATGCGGGTCGATATAGGATCGTCATCAAGATGGCTGTCAAAAAAATTCTGTCTAGAGCATGGGACTTGACAGATGGGCAAAGGATAGCTCTGCGCCGTCTACAGAGTCTGGCGCACCAGGGAGAAACTCTGAACCGGCGTTCTCTCGACGAAGGTGGCCGCCAAATGACAGGGGAGGCGCTGTCAACGGGAACAGAAAGTGGAATTGGGCATAATTGGCGCATTAAAGCGTAAGCTCTCGACGTCATCCGCTTTTGAAGTCTTGTGGCATCTCCAATCTCCATCTTCAGGTCGCAAAATAAGAACAAGTAAGCTGCACATTGAGCTTGGGATACGTTGCACTGTCTTGTTCCTCCCTAGGAAGATAACGAGGGCGCCGGGGTAAGGTCATTATACGTCCAAGTACCGCGATTGCTTTGACATACCGGAAGCGCATCCTAAAATATCTTTCAATGTCTGCAAAAATTACATCTCCCATCTAGTGGAAATTCTGCGTGCATGCATCAGTCAGGTAGATGGTGCACCGGTGGAACATGGAACTGACCATACGGAAAAGTTCGTTTCTGAATTCATCTGGAACTATCATCCAAGCGAACAAACGCTGGAAGATTGGAGTCAGAGGATATGGTGCCCTTTAACGGAAAAACATACAGCAACGCGGTAGATGACACCCATGATTAGAATGATCACTGCCATCATGGCAAGGAGCATTCCTAAGTCATCCACGGTAAATTCATTGCCGATGAAGAGGGAAACTAGGAGAAACGCGACGTCCATGCTGCGGTCAAACTGGTGAAAGTTGGGGGGAAAGTGAAACTGCGAAGTCCAATACATGACGTAAGCCCATCACAGCACGGACGGCTCTGAAGGTTCAGGGGGGCATGGGGCGACAAGAAAGCTGTCCAGTTTATTAGACCCCCACCGTCACAGCCTTGGCCCTAGACCTCGGGTCTACTCCTAGGACACAGACTATCAATGACAGAAAGCATACCTTTGCACATACTTGAGCCAAATCTGAAGGCAATGCTCTGAGGATGGCGCGACGACATACAAGACTTCGATTTAAAACAACACCATCACGGCTGTATTGGCGCCTCTGAGGCCTCCGAACAAATTCAAATTGAGATCAGAGGGACATACACACTTGCTACGCGTTATTCTGGCCAGAAACAACCAGCGTAACGGCTGGGAGGAGTACTTCTGTCATTGAGATAGTAGGCATACACTCCGCGGCAGATGAGAGGGAGGGGGCGGTGTCGTCGAACGACGAACGCCACACGTGACTGCACAGTCCCCACTCCTGAGTTAATGTGGCCTCCGAACCAGTACCAAATTGGATAGGAAAAAGGTATTGGGTACCCCTGAGGAGGGTGGGATGTGGAATACTTGTCCGCAAAACATAGGAGGTGGGGAAAAAGGTCGGGACAAGTAGTCGATCCGAAAACAGGCCTAATATCCTCCCCCAAACAGCATTGACAGATTACTATACTGGCTTCCCTGGCTGATCAACAATAGGTGCCCTCGAGTACGAGAGCACTTTGAATTGTTTCCAGGAGGGAGAGGCGCAGACTCATTCCCGGTTCTAAATGAAACAGGCACATGAGAATGATGAGAGACAAGTTCGGAATTCATCAGGTAGCGCCAAAAAACCCGCTCTATCTCCGAGAGGGTGGTCGAACCTAATACTAGTTCCCAGACTCGTTACGTGCACAGCGATGAGGAACCTATGAGACCACGATAAGCCACCAGAGTCCGGCATGAGACCATTTTGGGGGAAAAGACTTGGGAAAAGAAAGAAAGATAAGACGGGACATCGGGCCGGAAAGCACCGCACACAGTGACATTCCTGGGTTTGTTATTACGGCGCTTCCACCTGCAGAATGGCTTTGAAAGTCCCAAAGGCGAATAACATCCAACTTTTCAAGGATGGATATAAAGTATGACATTATATTCTATTTTTGGGAGGATTTTATTGATGGTTTTCGCTCTAGCAAATGTCTGGCCTCGAGGACGCAGTCCTTAGAAATATCGAAGCCGTCTCAGAACTATCCAACCTTGTGAGAACAAGTTTTGGGCCCAATGGTACGCATATTCTCTATTCCTTTTGCAAACAGAAATGTTGACGGGGTTCAGGTCGAAATAAGCTCGTCATCAACCACTTGGGCAGGCTCTTCGTGACCTCCGATGCGGCCACTATAATCCGCGAAATCGAGGTCGTACATCCAGCCGCGAAGCTACTCGTGATGGCTTCGCAGGCACAAGAAGCGGAGGTTAGCTCTGCATTCGTCTGTTATGTCGGGCGATCGACGTGAATTTTCGGCCAGATGGGAGACGCGACTAACACGGTGTTAATCCTCGCTGGAGAGCTTCTGAAGAAGGCCGAAAATTTGTTGGTTATGGGTCTTCACCCAAGTGAGGTAATCAAGGGTTATGAACTTGCATGCACAAAGGCCTTAGCTGAGCTCGAATGTACGTCCATCTCGTTTCATAGTCTCTAGCTGTCTAAGGGGCGCGCCATCTACTAGCGCTGTCGACTAGTGAACTTCCATCGCCGTTGACAAAAGCAACTCTCGCGCGTGCTGTCATCCCCTCCATAGCCTCGAAGCAGTATGGGTCCGAAGACATGCTTGCGGGACTTGTGGCAGAGGCTGCCCTGTCGGTCATGCCGGAAAATAACAAGGCGTTCAATGTTGACAATGTTCGAGTGGTCAAAATCATGGGAGGAAGCTTGGCAGGAAGCAAGTCGTGCAGGGTATGGTATTTGGTCGGGAACCCGAAGGTGCGTGGCAGCCTGGCATCTGTTGCAGTCGTGCTGACATCCGAACTTGGTAAGGCGACGTGAAAAAGGTCACAAAGCGAAGGTCGCAGTCTTCACGAATCCTATTGATGTCGCACAAACGGAAACCAAGGGCACTGTATTGATAAAAAATGCTGACGAAATGTTAAACTTTACGAGGGGAGAAGAGAAACACATGGAGAAAGTGCGTTTTCTTTCGTCACACGCACGCCCGCCGTTCCCTCACGCTGCCTGCAGATATTCAAAGAACTCTCCGACTCGGGCGTGAAGGTGATCATCGCCGGAACAACCGTCGGAGAACTCGCTCTTCACTATCTCAACCGGAATCAAATTCTCGTCCTGAAAGTCCTCTCCAAGTTCGATTTGCGGCGTCTTTGCCGTGTCGTGCAAGCAACTCCACTTGCGCGTCTTGGCGCACCCACCCCCGAAGAAGCGGGCCACGTCGACGTCTGCGAGACAATCGAGATCGGTGGAGATCGCGTCACGGTGCTGCGGCAGGAGTCGGTGGTGCGGGTGTCAAGACGCGCACGGCGACGATCGTCCTGCGCGGTGCAACGCAGAACCATCTCGACGATCTCGAGCGCGCCGTGGACGATGGTGTCGCCTCGTTAAAAGCCTTTTAAAAGACCCCCGCCTCGTTCCCGGCGCCGGTGCCACAGAGCTCGCCCTTGCGAGTCGAGTGGAGACCTACGGCGCGAGCTTGCGCGGACTTGCGCAGCACGCCGTGCGCCGCTTCGCGTCTGCGTTGGAGGTGATCCCGCGTACGTTAGCAGAGAATGCACACGGTGGTGCCGAAGGAAACGAGATCGTGGCGCGGTTATATGCCAAGCACGAAAGGCCGGCGGCGAGTCATGGGGCGTCGATGTTGAGGTCAGCTCTCCAGCTGGAGTCAACCTCTTGCGGCAGCTGAATTTTTTTTTCCCTTTTGCTTTAGGCTGAGACAGACGGCACAGTGAATGCTGCGGAGCACGGCATCGTGGACTCGTTGGCGGCCAAAGCATGGGCAATTCGTCTGGCTACTGAAGCTGCCGTTTCGGTTCTCAGCGTAGATAGCATCATTATGAGCCGGCCGGCAGGTGGACCCAAAATTCCCCAACAAGCAGGAAACTGGGATGAGGATTGATATGTAGGTACATGCTAGTGACGACACGATAGATGCCGCCTTCATGCAGCATTGAAAGAATAAAAATGCGTATCACAAGCGCAAATGAGGGAGACACGTACCCGAATTACGTAAAATGTCTAAGCCTTTCTTGTCTTGTGCGGTATGCGACCTTGGAGTTCTTCAAGTCGACTGTTGAAGGGGATATGGTGCTCAAATCCTGTATGCTGTCGGACTACAATTCTACCGTCCGAGTATTACACACATATTGCCCTAGCCGTCGTTGGCATTGTCACCGTCCACACCTTTGCGCAGGGTCGCAAACCAGTAGGGAGAGGGTCCTTCATGCCGTACCATCCTTATTACCGTTGCGTCTCATTTCAGCGCAGTCATCTCTCCGTCAGGCTGACACCGTGCTTTTTCTCAGGGAGCCTTCACGCCGAATGGGTTAACTCTATTAAACACCCTGGCTCAGCGTGGCGCACACGTCATAGCCCTCACCGCTGAGCGCCTGATACTGGCGCTCCTGCAACGTTGGTGTCTCTACTCCGCAGTACCACTTCCAATGAGAACATCTACGCAGAGCAGTGCGACCTCACCTCGCCCGCATCCATTCGTGCGTTCTGTACCATTACCACAAGTCGGAAAACGTCTGGACGCGTCATATTCGCGCACGAGTATGCGCCCATCGGTACCCTTTTCTCGCACAGAAGCACGGAGTTGGAGAAGCAGCGGCAGACTGCGTCGGGCGCGACCTTTCTGTTCGTCACGCTGCTTCTGCCTCTGCTGCTGACGGCACCTGTAGAGCGCGACATACGTCTCATCACACTTGTCAACCCATTTTACGCCGCGGCAGCCCGCGTATTCACCGCATCTGCATCTGCATCTTCAGCGTCGTCGTCGCTGTTCTGACAGAGGGCCGGCGTTCTCTTCGCACAGCAGTATTTATGCGGCATCTGCAACGCGTCCTGGATGCCCTCCCTTCGGGCTCGCAGGTTCCTCGTACTGATGTTAATCTCAGTCTATACCAGTCGTGAGCGACAAGGTTCAACGTTCAAATATGTGGCGGTATCTGTGTCGCCAGGCATAAGCCGCACAGACGTGGTCGCGCCTCTGCTGGCTGCGGACACTTCTAGGGGTGGAGTCTCATGGGTGGGAATGATACTGTGAGTGACATGCTTTGGTTCCAGAAAAACCGTGTGATTGATTGGAGGGTCAGATATATTTTACTCAACCCATTTCTCCGCATTCTCACAAAGTCGCCGAGCTCTGCGCTGCAATCCACGCTGCACGCGCTCTTCCTCCAACGCCATTCAAATTCCTCTCATCCTCTCCAGACGAAGCGCAGAAACGATCGCCGGAGGAGGTGCTCAAGCCTGGTGCCTTGTATGCGGAGTGCGCTGTGGCACCAATACCCATGCCAGTCACTTTGGCACCTCGGGCAGAGGAAAAGACAGATGGCGGCGGTGGCACGGCACAGCGCGATGATGGGGAGATGGGCGGCATGGCACTAGGGATGGAGGTGTGGGATGATTATGAGCGGGAACTGAAGGTGTGGGAAGCTGCAGAGACAGCCAAGGAAGCAGACTCCTTGGGTGAGGCCAGTGAAGGAGGATCACCAGTTACAGGCACTTAGTTCACATAATTGACACTGCGCGTTTCAGACAGACAACGGAGTGACTTTTTATTGGCTGGACACTGACAACCGGGACAAAGGTGCGGAACCAATATGACTAGGGCTTTTCCAGATTGGGTGTGTGCGATGAGACTCTTGTTACTCGATCAGATGCTTCACCAGAGAAATAGAATGATCGGTGCCCGCGCTTGATGTGGCGGAAACGCCCGACTACTTGCTCCCTATTATAAAAACTCCGCCTTCGGAGAACTGTCTGAGTTTGAATTTGAGAGCTAAAATTAGACAACTGGGTACGGGTCTGGCAATTACAACAGCACATGGGATTCCCCTGTAATTGATCGCACGATTTCGGCGACTTCGGTCGAAGGTTTGTACGCGAATTACTACAGTACTATATAATGGAGCGATGTCCTCAAATCACTACCCACTCTCAATGACGATGACTTCTGTCAACTTTCCTCTGCTTCAATCTGCGATTTATTTCACCTGGATGCTGTCGTACACATCATTTTGAAGCTGCCAACTGCTCAATATTGCCGTGGACTTTGTCCTGGCTTTATGGCCTTCAACGCCCTTCGACGATAAGTCACATGTTTTGAGTTGTGGCACGACGGACCGCATGACCGGACCGTCCTACACCGGCGTGCATCGCATCGCTCGATAGTGGGGGTCGTGGAGTATCTGTGGGAATATTCGGTTTGTCCCACCTTTCAGCACACCCCAAGTCAGAAAGCCCACAACCTAGCCATTCCAGTCATCGACCTCCGCCGTATCATTTCTATCTTGAGTCGCAAAGATGCGTTCCACAGATATCCTTAGTCTCGTACTCGCTTTCCTGGGAATCTACGGGTTGATCTTCTCCCTACGACTGTTATTGCCCCGAAATACTGTGCCACTAGTGTCGACATTGCTCACCGAAGCGAAGGCACTTCTTGAATATGCCGAGGCCATTAGTATCCCCAACCTGAGTGATCACAGAGCAAGTTGGGCAATGTACGCACATGTCTGTACACACATGAGAACCCACCAACTGATCGAACCCAGTCATCACAACCAATTTTTGCAAATGCGGACGGAGAGTCACCGCGCTCCGTGGTTTTTCCAGCAGCTCTACCTTCTGTTTTTGTGTGGTCTGACCTGGAGGCTCTATGTCCTCAAATGGCGAGTCGAGGCTATTAAACGAAAGATTGAGGTCAGAACGATTACTTTCATTACTTAATCCCCCAACTGATAAGGGTGCAGCTGGCGGTGGATGAACAACGGATTGCGTTTCTTACCAACGCCAATGCGCAGAGCGCTACCACTACGGCGCTTCCTACTCCAGGTATGCATGCGATATGTCGTGGAATTTAGAGATGCTCAGAGTGATGTCATTCCTCCAGATACGGTCATTCCCATGAACAACGTTGTCGAACCGACTCCCCCACCACGAGCCATTTTGAATACGGCATAGTCACCCGTATTTCACTATCCACAGTGCCATCTTGTTTTGTGTTTTGTGTTTGCTTTCCTCGTCTAGGGATTATCTTCCTTTGTTTTCTTGGTTATCATCGCTTCTCGAAGTTCTCTATAGGTCCAATTATACCGCAGTGTTTTATCAAATGTTCTAAATAGAATCTCGCTTCTTGCATGCTCTGCTCCACGTCAAGGATAGAGGTCCTAGACGGGTGTCTCCATCGTCATCGATGAGGCTGTACACTAGCTGTGCTGTAGGAAATGAGTGCTGCTGATGTCATTTACGTGGCCATGTGCTGTGATTTGCCTGAACAGCCTTCGAGCATCCCCTCCCCAATGAGAGCTTCCCCGCTGTCCTGGTGACAGGGTCGTACCCACCAATGCCCCTTAGTTTGGCATAGAAGCAACAAATTTACCACGTGTATTGAGAGTCCCCGGAATCGTCACACCCTGAAGATTCCGAGATCCCCGCTGGTGCAGAACATAATGGCGAGACTCATGAATACCTTTTCCCGCACCGACACCGCACCTTGGCTCTGCTCGATGTT
>WTXL01000594.1:0-10108 GCA_022376525.1 Russula vinacea
CAAAGGGTGTGAATCTCTGGTAGGTAAAGAAGGTTAACAGGAATCTGAGGAGGATTTGGAATGAGGTTTTAAGATGATGGGCAATACTCCTTTTGCCAAGGAGGTTAGAGTGGAAGGGATAGGAATAGGGAGCAGGACTTTAACTCTGATGTCTGGGATGTCGGCTTATGAGCACAAGGCTACCCCACTCTACTCTTTTAGCACACAAGCTTCAAGGTAGAGGATGGACAAAGAGATCAAGTTAAAAGGGGCCATAAGGGTCCCTCTCAGCTTATAAAGGCTATTGAATAAGGTTTTACCAAATAAGGGTTTCAGTACAGTAATCCTACCACCTGACCTTTCCCCAACTGCAGGACATGCAGAACCCAATTTATGGTAATAGAATGAAATGAGAGAAAGTGAGAGATAGCAATAGAAATATTCAGGAGGACTAGAGAAGAGTCTTCACAGTACCCCCTTTTTAGGGCCGTCGTCCCGGCGGCCGAACGTGCCAAACTCCCAATTTTGAGTTGGGCCAGTATCTGTAAATGTGGGTCTGGGTAGCCAGGGAAGTGTCATAAAATGGGAGGCAGCTATGCGACGAGGAGCTGCTGGGTGTTTTGTGTGGAAGGCATCTATCAGGTCAGCACAGTGAGTAAGGTTAGCAGTTGGTTCCCAGCTATTGTGGCCATGATCATAGCCTCGCCACTTGATAAGATATTGGAATTGGTTCCGATATTTGCGACTATCGAGGATTTGTTCTACTTCATATTCAAGGTTGTCATCAATTTCTACAGGTTCAGGTGGGGGTGGGTCACGACCATGAATTTCATTTCCCTCCCATGGAGAGAGTCGATCCACATGAAAGACGGGATGCTGTCGCATAGAGGGTGGTAAGGCAAGGCGATAGGTAAGGGTACCTGTGCGCTCTAGAACACTATAGGGGCCTAATTGTCGAGGCGCGAGTTTACGGCTTTGGGAAGTGAGGGAAATGTCTTTAGCACTAAGCCAAACCTTATCCCCTGGGGTAAACACATGGGGTGGGGCTTTTCCTTTTTCGAAGGTGTCTTTCATAGTTTGTTTCTCCATGCGGAGAGCGGCTTCTGCTTCTTTACGGACTTCGCGGAGTTGTTGGAGACGGGAGTCCAGGGCTGGGAATTTGGTGGGGGGACCGGCTGGGACAGTGAAGTCCGGGCAGAACCCATACATTACCTCGAAAGGGGATGTTTGGTGTGCGGAGTGGCGACGGTTGTTGAGCACGAATTCTGCCGTGGGTAGATACTTTACCCAGTCATCCTGACGGGAGTTAGTAAAGAGGCGTAGATGCGTTCAACTTCCTGGTTGGCGCGCTCCGTCTGTCCGTTGGATTGGGGGTGATAGGCGGTAGTCAGCGCGTGAGTGATACCTAAGCGTTGATACAGCGCATGCATAAGGCGCGCTGCAAACTGGGGTCCGCGATCAGAGACGATCTTCGTCGGGATCCCGTGAAGGGAAAGATCTCTCGATAATGAATCTCTGCAACGCCGTCCGCATCTACTTCCGAGGTGGTCGGGATGGCGTGCACCTGCTTGCTGTAATGGTCAATGTACACCACGATCGCGTCATACCCGTCTACTAGAGGCAGCCCGGTGATTAGATCTACCCCTACAGTCTGCCAAGGGCCTGCGGGCACTTCGTGTGGCTGAAGCGTTGCACGAGGGTGTCGCGCAGGTTTGTAGCGTTGACAGTGTTCGCAGCCCGCCACGTACTTGTTGACAAACGTGGTGATCCCGGGCCACCAGTAGAGTCTACTTACCAGTTCCAATGTTCCTCGACGCCCCGGGTGGCCCGTTGTCACGGAGTCGTGGCACAGTTTGAGAATTCGTTTGCGGAGTTCAGGAGATTTCGGAATGTAGATGCGACCTTTGTAGAATGTCAGACCGTCCCGCTCCTCCCAGTTGGTAAGTTCTTCGGTGAGCTGTCGCGGTCCGTGTGTTCTAGTAGGCGGAGGGCTAGCGTAACTTCCGGGTCTTGGTCGGTCTCGTTCCGGATGTCCTGTTCCAGCGTGTCTGTCGTCTCGGTGGAGGGGCGATAGCGCAGTGAAATGGTCTGGCTTGAGTACGATTTGACTTCGGTTGTCGGCTGCGTCCATAACTACGTGGGACGAGAGCCGTGATAGGGGGTCGGCCTGAGTGAGGGTGGTTCCGGGTTTGTGGGTGAGGTGGAAGTCGAAGCGACTCAAATACAGGGACCATCGCGCTTGTCGACGCGTGAGGTTTTGGGCCGTACGCCAATATTCTAAATTGCGGTGGTCAGTGACAATGGTAAATGGTGTCGGCAGACCTTCAGATAATGTCTCCAGTCTTCCAGGCCCCGGATCACCGCTAACATCTCTTTATCGTAAATCTCGTAGTTTCGTTCCGCTTCGACCATCGATTCGGATCGAAAGGCGATCGGGTGCCAGCGGCCGTCCTCCAGTTGTTGGAGTAGTACGCCTCCCGTGGCGTATCCGACGCGTCGACTTCGAGTCGAGTGGGTCTATTTGGCTCCCACATGGCGAGGATGGGTCGTAGCGTGAAGCTGTTTTTGAGGGAGTTGAAAGCTTGTTGTTGTGATTGGCCCATAGCCACGGGCGTCCCTTTTTGTGAGGTCGTGGAGTGGTCGGGTTATGCGAGCAAAGTCCTGAATAAAACGGCGATAGAAGTTAGCAAACCCCAAAAATCCTCGCAACTCTCGTAGGTTTCGAGGTTGGCCAATTAGTCACCGCGTGGACTTTAACGGGATCCATGGTGACTTCGCCACGCCTAATGATCAGTCCGAGATACTCTACCTCTTCTCGTTCGAATTCGCATTTCTCAGGGCGTAGATAGAGATCGTGTGCGCGCAGACGCTGGAGTACTTCGTGGGTTACTTGTCGATGCTCCTCCACGGTGTGACTGTAAATCAGAATGTCGTCGAGGTAAACTGCCACTTTACCCGCGGCGACGAGGTCGACAAAGACAGTATTCATAAGCGCCTGGAAAGTGGCTGGGGAATTAGTCAGCCCAAACAACATCACCTGGGGTTCGAATAATCCGCGATTTGTGGTGAACGCCGCCTTCCATTCGTCTCCCTCTTTAATCCGGATGTTATTATATCCCCACCGGACGTCGAACTTAGTGAAGAATCGGGCCCCTCGTAGGCGGTTGACGATGTCCGAGGCCAGAGGTAAGGGGTATCGGTTCTTTACTGTATACTCGTTCAACTTACGATAGTCCTGTACTAGGCGGAGGCGTCCATCCTTCTTCTTCACAAAGAAGACCGGGGAGGCGATTGGTGACTTCGACGGTACAATGTACCCTTTGCGTATGTGATCCGCTAGGAATCGATCCAATTCGTCTTGTTCGTTGACCGGCATGGGGTACACTTCGAGCGGATGGTCTCGGGGGTGTCAGGTTTCAAATCAATCGCGTGGTCATAAGGTTTGTGTTCGGGAAGGCGTTCGGATTCTGTCTCAGAGAACACATCAGCATACGACCGATATTCCACAGGAACAATATCTTCGAAGGATCGTTTGGGTTTCCCTTGGCTGGCCTTCTCCGCTAGCTCGGTGGAATAGGTAAAGCCTGCTGCGCACCAGAGGCTCTCGGTGGGGTCGTCTAATACTTTGGCCCTCCACCAGCGGCGACGTTGGACGCGATTTGCTGCAATCCGTTCCGCCCTCCTCTCTCTTCCGTTGTCAAGGCTTAACGTCCCTCGTTTCCAGTCGATCTCTGGGTTGACCTTCCTTAACCAGGGAAGGCCCAATACCACTTCTTCCGGCCCGAGGTTCGTCACCATGAATTCGTGCCACTCTCGGGCGTCTCCAACTCGGAGGCACAATCGTGCGGACCGGGAAATACTTCCGGCGCGATTCTCGGATCCGTCGATATTACAGAGACGAATCCGTCGATTGAGAGGGCGGGTGCGTACTCGGTTCTCCTTTACAAACCCCTCGCTAATGAACAGAGCGGTGGCTCCACAGTCCACCATAGCCGCTACCGAAGCGCTTCGATTTTGACCTTCAAGAACAACTCGAATTTTGAAATGTGAGCCCGAAGAATTCACCTCCGAGACAACACTCGAACTAATGTTACAGGGTTTCAAGTCGTTATTCAGTTTCGAAGCACTTTCGTTTCCTGGCAAGCACGCTGCGGCTCTCGCGTGTGCCCCTTTTAAAAACCCTCCTCACGCCACGCGGTAATCTGATCGGCCAACGCTTTTGTTGTTGAGAAGTTGAGTTAGAGCGTCGGGGTACGTAGCCGCTACCTGCGCTCCCTCGTCCTCTTCCTCCGGCTCTCCGTCAAGGAAGTCTTCTTCAAACGGGTCCCCTTCACCCAGCGTCGCTGCTGTCTTCTGACTCTTGGGTCGGCCCATATATTGTCGATGCAGGCCAGCTCAAGGTGGCCTACACGCATGCAGTATTTGCATAGATCGCGCTCGTGGTGGCCGTCTTTCCTGGTGTGACTAGTGGATCCACAGCCGAAGCATCGTCCTCTCATACGGCGCATGTATTCCTCTTTGGTGCGCGTGGCGTCGACATCCATGCCAACCGGGTCTGCCTTCGGAGCAGGAATCTCAGGATGTAGATTCTGGGTAGTGATCCCGGTGTTTGCCACTTTACGCCTCCTCTCACGCTCCTTTTCCACACGACGCTGACGGATCCGAAGATCGAGGTCAGACGCGGCGGCGACCAATTCGTCAAGCGTTCTGGTCGGACGGTCGACAATTACCAACGCGTCCTTAACGTGCGGCGAAAGATGGTCGTAGAAGCGGTCTCGCAAGTCCGCAGCAGAATAGCCGGTGCGCCCCATCACCTGTCTAAACTGCGCGGCATATTCGGGAACGGTAGAATCGTTCTGGAAGAGGAAGCGAAGTGTCTCTTTGGCGTCTCCGGCTTCGTCAGATGTCTCGAAACGCGCGCGAAATTGGATCCGGAAGTTCTCCCACACCCCCGCGAACGGAATCTGTTGGATCGCGAATTCTTCCATCGGGGAGCGGCCCAGACCGCAGCCTCATCTGTCAACAGCGATAGGACTGCGCGAATCCATTCGTGATCTCGGCGGGCGGTGGGGTTTCCCTGGGCGTCGACGATGTTCAGTCCACTCCCTTGCGCCATAGCCCACATCGTGAACGCGGCTAAGAAGCGACGCGCATCCCCCCGCGCTCTCCGCGAAAGGAGTAGGACGCATAACGATCTTCGCCCCGGATACATTATTGGCCAAATGCATGGTGGAGATGGCCGTGAGGTTCGCTATGGCCTCGGTGAGTTGGATCATAGGGTCGAGAGGAGGTGGTTGGACAGGGACAGGAGGAATGTTAGGGATAGGGGGGACATCTTGAAGGGGGACATCCTGAGGAGGATCCTGAGGAAGATTCAGTGGCAGGTTCTGAGGTAGCATACTAAACTAAAGGGTTGTAACAACTTGTAAAGTAATCAATAGGGGACAGATGGGGGGGAAGATACAGTAAAAGGATAGGGATCAAAGGAAAAGGGGTCAACTAAGTAAGTGATGAGGGCAGATACTTAGGGAGAAATGCCGGCACCACTGGGGGAACTTGATCTAATGTCGCAAAGGGTGTGAATCTTTGGTAGGTAAAGAAGGTTAACAGGAATCTGAGGAGGGTTTGGAATGAGGTTTTAGAGATAATGGGCAATACTCCTTTTGCCAAGGAGGATTAGAGTGGAAGGGATAGGAATAGGGAGCAGGACTTTAACTCTGATGTCTGGGATGTCGGCTTATGAGCACAAGGCTACCCCACTCTACTCTTTTAGCACACAAGCTTCAAGGTAGAGGATGGACAAAGAGATCAAGTTAAAAGGGGCCATAAGGGTCCCTCTCAGCTTATAAAGGCTATTGAATAAGGTTTTACCAAATAAGGGTTTCAGTACAGTAATCCTACCACCTGACCTTTCCCCAACTGCAGGACATGCAGAACCCAATTTATGGTAATAGAATGAAATGAGAGGAAGTGAGAGTAGCAATAGAAATATTCAGGAGGACTAGAAAAGAGTCTTCACACTCTCCTCCCTCTTCTCCTCCCCAATTGGGACGCCACACCATCCTGCTTCCAGCCATCCCGGCTCCGAAGCCACTTCATGCCCTCAATGCCACTATGTCATCCATGGCAGGCATACGTCATTCATTTGGCGCAAAGGTACGAGATGCCGTTAAAGAAGTTGAAGCTTTTACGCTTACCTTCTTTGACCAATTCTTCCAGCACCCTATTGGTCAAGCACTGCGAGAAGCGCAGAAGAAGACCGAAGACACCTTGGAACAATGGTTCCAAGACCAGGTCTCTGATGGAGACCAATCTCCCGGTAAGGATCGATCTATCGACCCTTCCCCCATTCAGATGATGACGCCCCCTTCATCACCAGCGACGTCATCACCCCCTTCATACCGTACGAGGTCCACCAGTGACCCAGAGTGTCCCGGTCCCGAATGGGAACGGACCCCGGTATGGTTCGAGAGCGATGGCTCCGAATTCCTCATCCCCGATGAGCAAGGACGCCTCACTCACGCCCAATATGTCAAGTACGACTTGACACCCTCCTACCCGACCCGCACGGTCACCCTCGGCAAGGACCGGCCGGTTTACACCAGCCTCCTGCGCCCTCTGAAGGCCAAGACCCCAGCCTCACCCTACGACGCTGTCAAGCGTCGCCTCTTCGACCAGGAAGAACCCTTCCTCAATTGGGTCGAAGAAGCCCTCGAGGTTGAAAACGACCGCTCCCTCACAGCGGGCGTATACAACTACCGCTATCAGTGCCACCAGATCGCCGCCACTGAACGCCTCATGAACCAGGTAGCCAAGAACCTGGCATGTACGTTGACCACAAGACGGAGGCCCTCCACGACCTCGAACAAGCCGATGCCTTCAACCGCATCGTCAACAACATCGCATGGTCCAACCACCTCAACCTCCCCTCTCGCGAGTCCGAAGCCTACGAGGCTTATCGGCAAGTCACCCGGGTCCCCTACGAGGATCCCAAACCGGTAAGAGTTGCCTCTCGCCACTCTTCCCTCCCACATTCCCATCACCGCTGCTTACGCTACCACCCTTATGCGCCGCAGCCCGCTCGCAAATCCGGCAAGAAGCGCTGCCATCGCTGCCACAAGTGGGGTCATATTCGCGCCCAGTGCCCGACGAAGCTTAGGGGATACATGTAATCTTCCCCTTTTCTTCTCTTTTCTCTCACAGGGACGGTCTCCGCCCTACTTTAAACTATTTGTACTTGTATCCGATTGTCTCATAGTTCTTCAAACGATAGTGTTAGATCGTTTAGAACTTTCTCTTTTGTCTCTTTTTGTACTTATAGTCTCGATTCATAGTTCTCTAGTAGTAGCTCGTATCCTACTTAGGACTCTTTCTTGTCTCGTGTCTCGACTTATTTCTGATTCGAAGTCTCGACTCATAGTTCTACTTAGAAATTACTTACAAATTTCGATTAGAACTTTCTTGTCCTATGTAAACCTTACTTACAGTTTCGTTACTTACGGCTTCATAGCTTTAGTTTGCGTCATAGTACACAAATTAAAGTTGGATTGGAAATTTCTCTTAAGAAAGTCTGATCTAAGTTCTTTTAAGAACGAAAATCAACTTAAGAAAATTTCTAAGTTTCGATTTCAAATTTCTATTTCATATTTCGACTTAGAGAATAATTTGCGTTACATACCGATCTTGATCGACACTGACATCATATTACGTCAGATACTTTTATAGATGCCGATCATTTAACAAAGTCAACCGATGGCTTCTTGTTTGACTTTCACACGTCTACGTCATAGCATCGCCACACCCTCTCCTGGAGACGATTATGACATAATCAAGGAGATAACCGGAAAACAGCCACCGATGTCACCATCCTGACAACGATAATGACGACATCCTGTCATACACATGACGAGTGACTTTTCCCTATCCCTGACGTCACCCTCACCAATATTGCTATCTTTCAGATAAGATATGACGTCAAAACCTAATTGGGGGTTAGACCCTAATAGGGGGGTAATGTTACGAAACCTCCCTTATTGACCTCACGGACCGCTTTAAGACGCCCAATTCGTTTTCTCCTTAGACGCCCAAACAGACGCCAAGACAGACGCTCACTTAGGCGCTCGTTTCCCGAGAACCTAATCACGTGCATCGTCACGCTTATTCCTCACGTGACACATCACGTGCAGTCATCACGTGACTCACGACTTAGTCGTTTCACGAAGTGTCTGAACTCCTGTCTCAGCCACCCCCTGTCTCTATATGTAAGATCCTTTCCCATGCTTCATTTTCGCGTTGCACAGTTGCACAGTTTGCACAGTTGCACAGTTCCCGTAGTCGACTGCGCCTTAAGCACAGTCCGTAGTAATGCACAGTCCGCAGTAGTATACGCGCAGCATTGCACAGTCATTCCGCAGGAATGCACAGTCAATGCGCAGCTCCCTCTCATGTATATAAGACCGCCTTTTTGTACCCAGTAGACCTCAGACTTGATCTTCTGAGTTCCCCACTCAACAGACCCTCTGAGTTAGTCACTCAATATATTATTCCTTGAGCTCGAACTCGTGTTGAACCCTCGGACTCTAAACCCCTTGTCTCAAACGACCTAGTTCCGCTGAACTAGCTTTGCACAACGTACAGTGCGACCCGAAAGCTCTTCAAGTAGACTCTTTATCTCTTTAGATACAGAAACCCTTTCAGTCTTCTTTTTGGGTTACCTCGAATTGCGAGAACGTATCGTCCATACGTAACAGAGGGAGGCATGAAGGAAGAGGGACTCTGAGGGAGACGCGACTTCAACTTACCAAAATCTCACCAAAGTCAACCGTGGGAACTTCTCTGAAAAACTGTCCATGCGTAAGTCATCTCCCTTCTCACCAAGTACTTTCCTCCTGCACAATCCACGCTTGTGTCGAGGCAGCCCAACCGTGCGTATATACTCCCAAAACTCAACCCTCGCATGGCGTATTTCAGGTACGTGACTGCGACTCCTTGTGGCTCACTGTCGCTGACTTTCTCCTGACTTTCCCCACCTCGCTCTCCTCATCAATGCCCTTCTCACACATCGACACCTTCCATGCCCCATGCTTGAAGCCCGACGATGCAGATGCAGATTGCCTTTGCCACATGCCCATGCCCACGCCCACGCGCCCTTCGCCTAGGCCTTTGTCTACGCCCGTGCTCGAGTATTGTTACTCCCTTTCCCCTTCGCCGTCGTTTGTGTTTTTTTTAACCCTTTTTTTATTCAAAATTTTTGTCTGTGTGTCGCGTCACCACATGCCCTCCTTGGTTATCTTATTTATTATTTTCTTTGCCTCACCTCACCTCTCGATTCACTCGTTGCTCCCCGCAAGGAGACCCACCCGCTCGTAGTCCACGCCCACGCAGTGTGTCTATTAGGTATGTAGTTCTACCAGTTGCTACTCCGCCATTGCTGACTGCTTCCTACTCAACTCAACCTTGTGGCCACGCCAAGGGCCATGCGTTTAAGTCTGTTGCGTGTCCCTCGCCACACCCGAGATTCTTACCAAACGTGGCTACACTTACCCCATTGATTGGTGGTCACTCGGTGTTTGTGCTTTTGAGCTTCTTTTTGAGTGCAGGCCGTTCCGGTGCGTAGTGCAGCCCTGCTCTTCGATCCGGTGCATGAAATTCCACCAGACGAATTCGTGCGTGCATGAGATGTGTCAGACGGTGTTTGCGTGCTGTTGCTTGGTGTGTGTGCATGAACAGTTGGGGCAGCTAGCTGATTGCCCAAAAGTGTTTTTGTGGCAAGAACCCACCATAGGTTGTATATCCACCCCGGGTCGCCAGGCGCACTCAATGCCGTGCAATGTGTCGCTGTATTCGGGGGATTGATAGAGCGCAACAGGCACGCGCTGTTAACAAAGGCGTGCATCTCGCATGTCGCACATATAGTTATTAGTTAATAAACGGATGACAAATGTGACTTAAATAAGTTATAAATAACACTTTAAATAGATACCTATTAAAATAGATACTTATAATAAATTTTGAAATTTTTTGTCAACCTGTTGGCTTGTTGGCTGGTTGACCAGCTAAAAAGCACGAAAAGGCCCTAAGTTGGCAAGCAAAGTGTGTTCTTCCTGATGTTTCTGGAGAGTGAAATGAC
>WTXL01000595.1:0-10106 GCA_022376525.1 Russula vinacea
CGAATTGGGAACGATTCAGCCACCGCGTCGACGCGTCGAATGGGTGGCGTGGGAGCATTCCGAATTGGGAACGATTCAGCCACGCGCGTCGACGCGTCGAATGGGTGGTTGGGTGCATTCCGAATTGGGAACGATTCAGCCACACCAACGACGCATCGAATGGGTGGCGTGGGTGCATTCCGAATTGGGACGCGTTCAGCCACACAAGGCTGGAAGTGCCTTTGGTGACGCGTTTCTGTTCAGGAGTGGGCACAGAAGTCGCTCTTGGGCTTCTCTGAATGCCAGCAGATATTTAGGGTACTCATAGATAGCAATTAAATGAAAATCTATGAAACAGAAATAGAAAGAAGCCGGGAAAATAAGGGAAAAACCTTGAAAAAGGGAAAACTTAGGGAGAAAACTCGACACAGATCTGCCAGAGATCTTCCTAAAGCCCATGGTGTCTCACTTTAAGATTTCTACATTATCCATGTCATAGGTGCGTGCCACGTTGACACTCCACATGCCCAGCGGTATGCAGGAAACCCAATTTGCTGGGTTCTGCACGCGGTGGCATTCCGGCCCGGGATTCCGGTGGTGTGCCAACGCGCGAGTCCAACCAGACCACCCATTCCTTCCATCGAGCACGCCCCTCGCCAACAGTTCCGATCGCCTCAAATCTTGGTGAATATATCGAGCATGACTAGCACAGCAGATCTCCAGAACCCCAGGATGCGTCGGCTTCACCTTCCCCCTCAATTTCACTAACTCTTAGGTCAAGTTCTGGCTCGCACTGCTCACATGGGCAACTCACGCAGCGTCCTCAATCACTCAGGCATTAGGTTTAGGGTATTCAGTGTGCATGGACAAATATATAGTGTATTAGTTTAGTATATATGTACTTAAATAGAATCAATCCAAGAAGGGTCCAATCCGTCCGAGTCAACGCTCCTCCATTTGACCCATCTGACCAAGTATCTGACTATGTGCGACCTGTGGCATATAGAACTGTAGTTACTGTACAGATGCGTCTTATAATTATAGTATTCCCGCGGCCTTTATTTTTACATTAACCCGACTATCGGAGACCTATAGCATAAAGCTGTGGCATTAAACTTTCCGGAATAATGTTGCCCAGCCAATAATATTTGAAACTTGAACTAAACCCGAGATCCGAGGTATAGTATTGTTCTATCCACGGGAATGCATGCTTAACCTTAAATCACGAACCCTGGTATATAAAAATGACGGATCCCACTGATCTCACCCGACGTTGTCGCAAATTCAATATGCCGAGAACTCAGCACTCTGCTATGAAATCCACTGGGGGAAAGAGCATTAAGATGCCGCCCCCCAAGCCTAAATCCACCCGAGCCATCCAGGATGTTGAAATGGTTCCGTACAGTCGCTGGAACCTCTGAGGAGGCAGCCCGAAAGGGCTATGGCTAAACTCGCAGATGTATGTTATTATACTTTCTGATCTTTCTGTTGCTGATTTTTATATAGTGGTGCTATTCGTGCATGGATGGCGGGGACTTAATCGCATGTGACCTGTGCGAGAGGCTCATATGCACGATGCGATGTCTTGAGCTTCCCATTTCGTTTACGGATCTGGAGAAGTCTGCATATCGGTTTGTATGCCCGACGTGCCACAACAACTTTTACCGCGCCAATAAACCATTGCCTCCTTATTTTGTATGTTAATTTACTGAGTACACTCATTTATGTTGAAACAGACACCTTACAATTATATACTAGGGGGTGTACAAAGGTCGCTTCACTGACGACTTGAACAGAATACCAAAGTATACCCAAAGCAGCCAGCCAAGATTCTTGGCCCATTTTTTCTCACGTACGGAGCAAAACAGGTATGAAGTCTAAATATTCTTCTACATCAATTACTGACAATATCAATAGGAAAATGCGAAGTCGTTGGTTCTCCTTCATTTTACGTTGGAAACCATCAGCACGGCGGGAAGTCCTGCTAGCATGGTCTACCAGTTCTTGCAACCGTTCTTCACCGAGGGATCTCTGCTATTTCAAGAGGTCAAATTCAATATCTATAACGAGGATGACGCCGGCATACATGCCGACAGAATGGAGGACTTGGCCAGAATAATCTCAAAGTCAGTCTGAATAAACATTACGGTATTCAATCACTAATTAAATCTACATAGGAAACATGATGGCACTCCTGTTTGGCTGTTCATTACCACGCATGGGGACCAGGAAGCGGCGACCTATTCTACAACGCAAAGGCTGCCAATTATGTGGACTCAGTATGTTATCTATTCGGTCCTGCTGTGACTATATGATTAATTTTCTTCTAGTTCTTTGACACGGTGCTGACAGAGTCCGTGATGAATGTCCTGCAGACCAGAAACACCACTTGTTTCATGATGGTCTGTGGTGGTCTTGTCACATTTCCTGATTCACAACGTGACCTCTGTAAAATCTTCAACTCGTAAGCCTTATAAATGTTAATCAGGAATATCTAACTCATTTACCAAATTTCAAGTTGCAAATTTAAACACCTCTTTGCGTTCACTGTGGAGGGACTGATCCCATCCCTGTTGTCCAGTCTTATCCTTGATATGACGCAGCGCGTCATCGTGGAGAGCTACGATGTGTCCGATTTTATCGGCAATCTGATCGCTTCTTCCCCCATCACTGGACGACACACGTCGATCGTTCATCTCAGCATTACAACAGAGGGTATGAAGAGTGTCCAGTATGTTTGGGCACACAAGACGATGCAACCCTGGGGCAAGCGATTGCCTGCACAATGTGACAAATGTGGATCATTCCGGTCGTGGGACAAAGCGTTTTTATTCCTGCAGGTGACGCCAATCGAGGTGGCTTATCATTTAGGTGCACTGGGACAACGCTGAATGGGTCTAAGTGTACCCACATTATCACATCCTACCAGCCTGAAGAGCTCATAGAGGTCAAAAACAACTGGATGACTCTGCCCTGGCCCCACACCGTAGTTAATGCCACAAAGAATGCCGCAGCGTAGCGTTGTTGATATATCGTAAATTGAGTAGCACGTTCGTAGAATGTTTTGTCCTTTATTGGACAATTTATCAACAAGAATGAGAATTTCTGATGCTGGTCATTATTTTCTATCGAAGCCAGCAGAATCGCGCACTAATTCATATGTCAATGGGGTTTAGTGAACCATCTAATTATCTACAGCTACACCTTGCCTACAGCAAAAACCATTGTCCATGAAGCTTAAATACCGATCATGCGACACCCAGGGAGGCCGTTCCAACTCCTGCCGATCATGAACATTATCCCGTATGAAATGGGCAATGCACAGTCTTTCTCCTGTCCACTTTGGATCGACACCATGGCGTAGGATCTTGCCACAAAGTGCCACCACAGTGCATGGGTCATAGGACAGTCGTGCATCAATATCTGGCAGATCTAGCCATCCATTTGAGTGTCTCCCTGCACTAATCAGAAAGTCATAGCAAGCAGGACCACCCTGACCATCACGATGAGATGGTGTGTGGCGATTTGCTATAACTTCCATTCCAGAAAAGAAGGATGGCCAGATTTTGACATTGTCGTGCCATTTGTGTAGATCTTCGCCCCTCTTCAGCTTGTCAATGGAAGCCATTCCAGTTGAGAAGAGATCTGGGCATGCCAAGATGCCAATGCAGTTTAAAATCTCTTCGGCCTTTTGTACTTTGCGGAAAAATTTGACTGCTGCTGGTGTCCGAAGCTGTGTTGAAACATACACCTCATCTGTCAGTCCCTAGTAAAAAGGGTGTTAGCCACTTAGCCTTCTCTATAATCACTCAAGAAATTATCCTTACATCTTGTCTTTGCATGAACCAACCTGGGCTAAAATCAACGATCCCTGGTGTAAACTCTGCAGGGCCTTTCGGTACTTTGAAATTGGCGTATCTCCACTCATTTGACTTCTTTTTAATTGATTGATTTAGGGCTTTAGAAAGACCCTTTGATGCTTTGTTGTAGTCTTCCTATAAGACCAAGTAAGTAATATATAAAGAAGATATGTATGCTGACTCCTTACAAGACGATTCGGATGCAGAATCCCTGGAAGTGCCCATACGATTACTTTACCATGGCGATCAAGAATTGTTGTGGGCTCCGTCAGATCTTTGAAGTGAGCAGCATGAAAATGACGTCTAAGGGATTGATCCGCCTCTGCTTCTTTGCCAGATTTGGTGACCCTTGTGTTTTTTGCTTTGTCGGCAAATCTCACTGTGTCCCACTCTGTTTTCCCTAGGTTGTGGAGATCAGATTGTAGCAATATTTTAGAAGAATGATGTTCTTACTAGAATTGACCAAGGCACATGTGATTGTGTTCACAACAAGTTCCATTTCTAGCAAAAAGACTTCTTCATCTGAGTTTGACCAAGAGTTTGTTATCCTAGTCCGTATTTGCTCTCCTTCAACTCTGATTAAAGTCCTGTAAATTGAATTAGAAATTGTTTACATCATGAGAATCAATATTTTACTTTATACGGTCCAGCTCTACTTCTGCCTGAGCAGGGGGCATAAACCCAGATTGGCTATAATGAGATGTAAATTTCTGGAGGGATTTTTCAAGGTCTGCCCATAATTTTGCTTGTAGAGGTTGTCTGTCTGGGCTGGAGCTAATCCCATATTAGGACATTAAATGAATTGCAAGTCAGACTCCTTACACAGGTGATTCTGGCTCAATTTCTCTCCTTTTTACACTAGTTGGCTCTGAAGTGGATTGCCCTCTTTGATGTTTGACCATTTTTCTCACTTTATAAAATTTTGTGATGGTGGTGTTGATGAAGTGACCGTGGGAATATATATTAAGGTTTGCTAGTTTTATGAGTGGCTTTCTGTGTGAACATATTATGTCATCATACCCAAATTGAGAAAGCTGAAGATCGTTGATCTGATAACAGCAATACGCAAACTTTGTGCAGTCAAAAGCATAGAAATTGAATTACTATGTATAGGATCTTTAGATCGATAATAGCAGGAACAATTCCATAACAATTCAACACATGTTAGTGCCACATGTTATAATTACGTGTTATACACATTATATGAATATAAAACCGTACACGATGTTGCAACATTGCACTCTTGACCACTTACCTCCATGTCAAACAGCATAAAGTCAAACAAGATGGTAAGGAAAAGGAGGGCCTTTATTGAGGAGACAGAGGAGGTACAGAAAGTTGATAGGAGGGGTAACATCAGGCACCGCATGCAAACCGTGAAAAAGGACCCACCTTTACCTAAACGAATGCCAACACAGAGTCAGAAACGGGCAAGATGGAAATCTCCAAGTCCTGAGGCATCTGGGTCTAACCATTATTTTGGGAAACCCAAGACATCTAAAGTGGGCACAGTGTTACCCTACTATATGTGTTAATTGAATCTATTAAACAGAGCCAGAATGACTTTCTCCGGGAATGGGTAGTCGAAAGGGAATCTTTTCTGCAACTTTTGCTTGAATTGGAAGGTCAATCAAATGATGGCTTGTGCAGTCAATGCGGATCAAGTGATGGACATTTTCGCTGCTCAGACTGCATCGGTGACTTGATGCATTGCCATGCCTGCTTCATGGAACATCACAAACTATTGCCATTTCACAGAATTCAAAAGTGGAATGGTACATATTTTGCCAAGACAACTTTGCATGACCAGGGCTACGTATTGCATCTGGGTCATCATGGAGGAATGTGCCCAGACACAGAAGACCCTTGGTTGGATGTAGAAGAAACTTTACCTGGCATGGACAATGTGGATCTTCTTCAAGATGGCATAGAAGAACAAACCAAGAACGTCTTGGAGGATGGCCTGGTCAATATAGTGCATACCACTGGGGTATTCAAACATAAAGTCCGGTGGTGTCAATGCGAGAGTGCACCCGAAAAGACTGTGCAGCTGTTTGAACTGCGGCTATTTCCAGCCAGCCATCGTCGACCAGAGACTGCCTTCACCTTTGATGTCTTGGAACACTTTCACATTGATGCTTTGGAGTGCAAGACAGCAGCAGCCAGTTTTATAAAGAAGCTTTGCCGTCTCACAAATAATGCATTTCCTCACATGGTCCCTGTAAGCTTCACTGTCCTTTAAGTTTATACAGGCTTTCTGACAGACTTTTAGAATAGAGAACGAGAACTCCGTCGAGTTTCTAGACAGTGGCGTGATCTTCAATCTCGTAAATGGTTTGGCTTTGGGCATGACCTGAAGAACCCCCCCCAGAATGGCGATTTGGCCCATTTCTGTCCAGCTTGTCCACAGCCTGGGATCAATCTTCCAGATGACTGGAAAAACCAACCTGATCAGTAAATGCATTCTTTAAATGTGACATGGTAGAAATTCTGATCTGTGCATCTTTTAGATGGCTGTTTCGGCGTTCTATTGTTGTTGATGGCAATTTTCATGCAGACCACTTAAAGATGCGACATCCCGAGGATGATGTAACCTTGGCAGATGGACTTGCTTTTATGGTAGAGACCAAACCTTACCTGAAGCATATTTCCAGAGCAAGGACATCAAACAGGCATGTTTTCTATTATTGTTTCCCTTTTTATTGATGGCTCAATCTACTTTGATCAGAAATCTGCTTGCCACAATTATAGGGCCATGAATGCTGCCAACTTGGATAGGAAAAATAGGGACGCGACAGGGATTGGTGCCTGTGCCTGTGCCCGGCATGGATGCTTTGTTCCACACACAGTGGTTGACTTTCAAAAGGGTGAGAGGTATGACCCTTTCTTAATGGTACGAAGGAGTCTGTATTAATTGCTTTAAATCCAATCTAGACAGATGAACATCGACTATGCCATATGCAATGCCCTCAAATATCAATCATTCGGCCTTCCTCAAGCACTGGTCATTTATGACATAGGATGTCAATGGATTATAAACTTTTTGAAGAGGTTAAAGCAAAGCCATCTGTCAATCCCTGAAGCCATGGAACTTCTAGTGGCTGTGGGAAAATTTCACCTTAGTGCTCACGTCCAAGAGTGCTTTGTGCTTTACTCCCTCAACTTTATGTATGGGTCTGGTCAAGTTGATGGCGAGATTTTAGAAACATTGTGGTCACCATTCAACTTCATCTCTGCATCGGCCAGAACAATGAGCATGGCCAGCCGCCATCAACTTTATGATGACCACATGAGGGATTCTAATTGGAAGAAGATAGTGGGCATTGGTGAGTGTCACATTTTTCAAAATTGTGTGAGACCATCTAGGCACTTACTACTGTCTGTTAAATTTAGTTTCTACTCTTTGCAAGAAATACGAAAGGGCAATGATTGGTGTAAAGGAGACCTCAGAAGCCTATCTTGAGCTATCTGCAGCCTTGGATAGCAACCTTGTTCAGACTTGGGAGAGGGAGGAAAGAATAGCTCAAGTTGACAGAGGAGAATCTCTTCGAATTTATGATATTCGATTAGCTCAAGGTGAATAAGTTTTACCTGTGCACTAGGATTGACTCATTAAACGTTTTTTTTATAGCTCCCTCACAAGCTGACATTCGGCTGGACTTAACCTCCAGTGAACACAAGAAGGGCTTGAAATCTGGTTCCATCACATGGCTTGTTTTAGGAATAAGTCTGGAAGATGAACAGTAATCATTCACTCCTATATGTTCCATTTACACAGGTCTAACATGGTGTTTTTTCCTAGGGACAGTCTACTTTCAGACTTCAGTAAGACTTCAAAACAAGCAACCACATTGGAGCAAACATCCATAGAAGACAGACGTAGAAAGTTAGAAGAGAGACTCAATTGCTTTCATCAGAAAGCTGAAGAATTTTGGGAGAAAATGCCGATGAAGATTTAGATGTCTTGCCTCCTTTCACAGGTTGGGAAAATGAGAACAAGGAGAATGAACAAGAATTCTCAGATGCCTGGGAAGAGGATGAAGATGAAATTTCAGAGAATCCAGAGATGACACCCATCTGCTTACCTTCTTCATTAAAGCCAGCAGACATTCAACGGTTGGGACTAGGGGTTCTAGCGACACAAGAGCTTGAGCTTCGTAAAGGTCAGGCCAATGACTGTTTACAAAACCTTCGAATGGCACTGGGTCACAAGGCCGTCCTTTATCGAACCAAGGTCCGAAAGGCAAAGACAAGTGTTGACAAGACCCGCATTTGGGATGATGTCAAGGCCATAACAGTCAAGATAAACAAGCATATAAGGGCATATCGACGGGCAAGAAAGGCACTGCAGCGTCTTGGTGCAGATAATGCAATTCTTCTACAATATCAAGAACTTCGATCCGAACATTTGAAACTTAGTGCAGACATCACAGAAGAGAATAGATTTGGGCAAAGGAGTGATGTTTTGCCTTGGTTTTGGAGGTTGGGTGGCCAGAATGAAGATCAGCATGATACTTGGATGGAAGAGTGTAAGTTTATTGTTTTCTATAAAAGCAATTGTTAATGTTTTGTTTAGTCTATCGTGTAAACTGGTTGAGGGCAAAGGCACGCCAAGATAGATGGAAGGAGGAGTTACTGATAGTCCAACATGAGATGAAGTGGACTGTCAGATGGTTCAAGCATCAAATCAAGGAATGGACAGCCAGACTAAACAAAAGTGTAGAGGAAAACAAACCAGGCCATATTGCATATGCTGAGAAGCAGATTGCAATGTGGAAAATGTTTATTAAAGAAGGAGAACGTGGATTTCATAAATTGATGGTAGATTAAATTTACATGTACATTTTTTAATTCTGGGATGAAGTGGAGGGGTGTTGAACACTGAGTCATCGCCACTGGACGTACCACATGAAAGCCTTTTTAATAAAATATTTGCTATAGCATTGAAGTGAAACAATCTAACAGTGTCCCATTGCATGGCTTATCCTCCGAGATAATAATTCATGTTCTAAAGGGCCCATCCACTAGTACTATAATTCTGTATATGTAACTTACATGGGCCCATCCGCTAGTCCTGTAAGTTTGTATATGTAGCTTCTATGGGCCCATCTGCTAGTACTGTAATTTTATATATGTCACATATATGGGCCCATCCGCTAGTACTGTAATTATATATATGTAACTTACATGGGCCCATCCACTAGTATCGTAATTATATATATGTAACTTACATGGGCCCATCCGCTAGTACTGTAATTATATATATGTAACTTACATGGGCCCATCCACTAGTATCGTAATTATATATATGTAACTTACATGGGCCCATCCACTAGTATCGTAATTATATATATGTAACTTACATGGGCCCATCTGCTAGTACTGTAATTATATATATGTAACTTACATGGGCCCATCCGCTAGTACTGTAATTATGTATATGTAACTTACATGGGCCCATCCGCTAGTATTGTAATTATATATATGTACTTACATGGGCCCATCCGCTAGTACTGTAATTATATATATGTAACTTACATGGGCCCATCCACTAGTACTGTAATTATATATATGTAACTTACATGGGCCCATCGCTAGTACTGTAATTATGTATATGTAACTTACATGGGCCCATCCGCTAGTATCGTAATTATGTATATGTAACTTACATGGGCCCATCCGCTAGTACTGTAATTATATATATGTAACTTACATGGGCCCATCCACTAGTGCTGTAATTATATATATGTAACTTACATGGGCCCATCCGCTAGTACTGTAATTATGTATATGTAACTTACATGGGCCCATCCGCTAGTACTGTAATTATGTATATGTAACTTACATGGGCCCATCCACTAGTATCGTAATTATGTATATGTAACTTACATGGGCCCATCCGCTAGTACTGTAATTATATATATGTAACTTACATGGGCCCATCCGCTAGTATCGTAATTATATATATGTAACTTACATGGGCCCATCCGCTAGTACTGTAGGTTTTTATATGTAGCTACTATGGGCCCATCCGCTGGTACTGTAATTCTGTATATGTGGCTACTATGGGCCCATCCACTAGTTATGGTAATTTTGTATATGTAGCTTACATGGGCCCATTCGCTAGTACTGTAATTCTATATATGTCACATATATGGGCCCATCCACCAGTACTGTAATTATGTATATGTAACTTACATGGGCCATCCACTAGTACTGTAAGTTTGTATATGTGGCTTCTATGGGCCCATCCGCTGGTAATGTATT
>WTXL01000596.1:0-10081 GCA_022376525.1 Russula vinacea
CGGGACGGCTGCACATTAGTGATTTAAGCGTTTCGAACGCTTTGCGTTGTGTTTCGTCCCAATGGAATGGTACTGCCTTCTTTGTGAGTTCGATTAGTGGGCGGGCGATCTTTGAGTAGTTTGGGACGAAGTATCTGTAGAATCCTGTAAAACCTAGGAATGCGCGGACGTCTTTAAGGTTTTGCGGTGTCTTCCAGTCTGCAATTCCTTTGGTTTTGGCGGGATCCATTTGTACTGTCTCTTTTCAAGTATGACGCCTAGAAATTCCACTTCTTTTGTTCGAACTGACATTTTCTGGTTGAGGTAAAGGTCGTGTGTCTGAGCTTCTGTAGTACTTTGTGGACCTTTCTCTATGAGCTGTGACGTCGTTCGTGTGTGAACTAGGATGTCGTCCATATAGATGGTCAGCCAGTTTTCGCGTAGTTCTTCCACGAATATGGCGTTCATCATAGTTTGGAATGTAGCGGGGAATTTGTGAGGCCGAAGAACATGACTCTGGGTTCGAACAGGCCTTGATTGTGATGAAGGCTGCTTTCCATTCGTCTCCTTCTTTGATGCGTACATTATTGTATCCCCATCGTATATCGAATTTGGAAAATAATGACGCTCCTTGGACGCGAGAGATGAGTTCGCTGATGAGGGGAAGGGGTATCGGTTGCGTATGGTCCATTCGTTTAACCGTCTATAGTCTTGGACTGGTCGTAGTCGTCCGTCTTTCTTTTTGATGAAGAAAAGGGGGCGCGTAGGGACTCTTAGACGGCGTATGTACCCTTTCTGAACGTGTTCTTTGATGAATTCTTGGAGTGCCTTCTGTTCGTCTTGGGTCAGGGCGTATATTTTCCCGGGTAGCGTGGCTGGAGCGTCTTTCTTGAGTTCTATTGCGTGGTCCCATAGTCGCGGTCCTGGGAACTTTGAGCTTCTTGTTCGCTGAATACATGTGCGTGTCTTTGGTAGTGTCTGGCAGTGGCGTAGCTTTCTTGTGCTTTGTTCTTTTCTGCCAGTTTGGATGCTTGAGTTTGTCGTGGCTGGCCGATGTGATTTGCGGTTGACAATACTCTGGTCACGAACATGCGGTCTTCGCTTTGGATTCTTCGAGCTTCTTGCCAGATTTCTGAAACTGGCTTTGACCTTGATAGTTTGTCCTTTGCGGGAGTGAAGATAGCTTTGTGAGCGTCGGATGTCCTTAGTACGACGGGAGTTGTTCGTAGTCTATCCAGGCAGGGCCCAGTCGACTTTTGGTTGCATGGCGGCGAACCAGGGTATCCTAGGATGACTTTTTGTTCTCCTAGTCGGTGAGGAAGAATCTCATTTTAATCTTTTACCCCGTTGCACTTCTAGATCCGTGAAGTGTGTGATGTCGCCTTGTTTTCGTGGTCCATCGACATTGCAGACTTTCCTGGCTCTGGGGTAGTTGTTTGATTGGTAGACGAGCCAGTTGGCGTAGTGAGTGGTGATGAAGTTTTCCGTGCTCCTGAATCGAGTAGTGCGGAGGTTCGGCCCTTTTGTTCGAAGTGTTAACATAGACTTTGATTGACATCGACTGGCGATTTGACAAGTATACACGTTCTGAACTAAGTGCCCTGATCAAGGCCGATCTGATCAGGCACTGGGAAAATCCTGTTCTCCTTCAACTGCTCCGAATTGCTTGGCCAGGTCATCCTTTCCTGCGCCGTGAGATTGTCGATTTGTGATTTAAGGTGGATAGCTTGGCTGCTGGCTGGAATGGGGTGTAGTTGTCGGCGGTTCCCAGTCGACTAGCTGTCCTTCTGCTACGTGGGATATTTTGGCCTTCTTCTGCTGTCGCAGTTGCGGGCTAGGTGTCCTGGTTGTCCGCAATTAAAGCAGTTCCCTGGAATGGACGACGCTGTTGTTGTCCTTCTCCGTTTTGGACTTGTGCTACACTGATGAGTTGATATCCATCAGGTAGTTTGATGGGATTTCCTTGGGGATCTTGGAGTTGCGTGACACGCGTCTGTGCACGTTGTCCTCCTTGTCTAAAGCCTCTGGTTCGGCTCAGTCCATAGGGACTGGAGTGTCATTGAGACGTCGTGGGGCGTTAGAGGAATTATATCCTTGGAAGCGATTCTGGTTGTTACGCTGTTGTCGTTGTTCTGGGACGAATCTACCCATTTGATTGTTGTCTCTTTTCCCGAAGATTTGATTTATGGCTTCTGGGAGATGACACTGTCAATGCTCTCTTTTTGAGTACTTGATAGTCGTCGCTGGGGATGGTTTGAAGACGTCTCTCCCACCTCGGGACGAGTCCTCGTACGAAGTATCGATTGGTGGGGGCGTCTCCAAGGTATATCCGGCTTCAGCGGCCATTGTTCGAAGTCTTGAATGTACTGATCGATGAGGGGCCAAGTCATTTTGATACTTTCGAGGCCCGTGCGAGCGCGTTCGCCCTTCTGGAGTCTTGGAATTGCTCTGCGAAGGCGTCTAGGAATTGGACCCAGACATCCTCGATATCGTCTATCAGAGGATCCAGTCGCGAGAGCCAATCTACCGCTCTGTCGACCCATTTATCGACGAGGGGGCCTTGGATGTAGGTGCAGGCGATGACGACCTTTCGGATCCAGGAATTGAATTCTGGGACTCCGATATTGGCTAAATAGTAGCGTTTGAGTTGGGAGAGGAAGCGGTCTGCTTTTCTCTTTCTCCTGTGAATATTTCGGGGGGTTTCCGCAGAGTCTGAGGTTAGGCGGGGCTTGGGGGTTTGCTCCTCCTCCTCCTCTGCCTCCTCCTCTGCCTCCTCCTCCGCCTCCTCCTCCGCCTCCTCCTCCGCCTCCTCCTCCGCCTCCTCCCTGGGGTTCCTGGAGTGGGTGCGCGTAGAGAGGGCGTTGGTGGGCGTTGTGGGGCTGGTATGAATATCGGAGGGACATTGGGAAGGGTCACGTTCCCTCTGGCAATATGGGTGGCTAGTCTGGAATGGGTTTGGGTTGCCATGGTGGGTTCTATGGGAGAGTGTCGAATTGCTAGTGCGACAGGTCTTCGTGTCTGACTGTGATTCTTCTTTATGTGATTCTGAATCGGTGTTAGGGGATGCGGGTTGGTAGAAGTATTCCGCTGCTATAGTTCTTCTGGAGTAGCGGGTGGTACGACCAATAGTTCGGATTGCAAGGGATCGTCTCTTCGTCTGTTCCTTTCGGCTGGTGTGAGTTTGTTATGGGCTTCGATGTCATGCGTCTCTTTCCTACGTATGCTCGATCTTGATGTCTAGGTCGAGTTCAAAGAGGTATCCGAAGTCGTTGTACAAGACGACTATGCCTGGGGTCTTGAATGAGAAGTCTTTGTCGGGGTGGTAAGCGAGGATCCTTCCTCCTACTTGTGGGAACGCGTCCGAGGTTAATACGGCTAGGTATGGGTTTCGGGTAGTCCGTCGTCGATTCCGGCTTTGTTGACGTAGCGTCGCGGAGTAGAGTTACTGCGGATGTGGATGCCGTGATGATAAGAAGTTGAGTCTAATGTCACCGGCGTAGATCCGATAACGATTAGACGATCGTTGATACCGAGCTCGTTACGGCCGCTCTCTAGCCAAGTCGAAGTTGAGTGGAAGAGGTGAGGAATTGAAGAGTGTATTGACTCCGCTACAAGACAGGAGACTCAACTTGCCGTCTTAGGGACAACAGAGAGAGCCTTATATACTGTACAAGGTATCCGGAATGTTCTACACTATGACGCGTAATAGAAGGAGCCGGAATCGTATGGAAGCGTAAAGAAACTAAGAGAAGCTGGCAGAACGTATCGTCCAGAACTCGATGGAAACAAACAGAAACAGGTGGAATACGCTAGAAACTACGATATCGTACAAGGCCTGGGCTCGGTTAACCCCTACTCTTACCCATGTCGTCACGTACGAGCTAGTGACCTCTGGTGCCGAAGACAGAACGATGTCATTTGATGTCTTTTGAGATTGTTCTGGTAGGCATGAGTATGAGATGCGAGCTTGGACGTGAGACTGCTCGGCATGTTTCTGGCATGTTTTGGCGACATTCAGCATATTACATAAGACAGAAATCTGTCACGACTTTTTCCACATAATTATGAAACCAGCTGTAAAATTAAAGTGAATAATAAGTGGATAATTGTAAAATAGTTAAAGTTGATATAAGGAGAATTGAGGTGGAAAAAGAGAATAGAGTTAGTGATTATTGGAAGATAGAGTATAAAAGGAAAGAATAATAATTGAAGTTGAATAGTTTAAAGAGATTGAGAGAAGGTTTGAGAAGGGTGAGTAAGAAGGGGGAATGTTGAAAAAGAAGTTGAGTGGTGAGAGGTGATGTTTGAGTAATGTGTGTAGATACAAGAGTATATGAGTATATGATAAAGAAAAGTTCTGACAAGAAGTGATTTTGGGTGGAAGAGAAGTGAGAATGAGACAAGACATAAGATAAGTGAGTATGAGTGACATGGTGAGGAGGTGTATTTGTTGGTTGTTTAAAGTTGAAGTAAATATATTGGTGATTGGATATAGTTGGACAGTAGGTATTGGTAAATGAAGAGAAGTGAAGTGTGTTGAGTTATGGAAGAGATTTGGTTGTGTAGAATGGAAAAAAGTTGAGAAATATTTGATAGAGAAATGAGAGTTAAAAAAAAGATAAGAATGTTGGGATAAGGAGGAGCTGTGAAGGAGAAAAGAAAAGAGTCAAGGGAAGGTTGAGATGTGAGATTAGAAAAAGAAGATGTGAGATACAGAATAAGGTAATAAGAGATTTAGAGTTCAGATAAGTGAAAAGTGAGAGTTGTTAAAAAAGAGAAAATGAGTAAAAGGAGAAAAAGGCAAAAAAAAAAACAAAGAAAAAAAGAAAGGAAAAAAAAAGAAAAAGAAAGTTAAATAAGGAGATTATAAGGGGTCTAATTTAATTCGGGTCATGGGTTACAGGTGGGTTACGGGACGAAATCAATCAATTTTGACCGCGGATAGAACCACTTTCTATCCGCGGAAACATTTTCAATGTCATGGATTGAGCGCGGATAGAAACTCTTTCTATCCGCGCTCGTTTGAAAGGTATTGATAATAGCTTTCAAATGGCATATTACATGTGGCACTAGCATGATTACATCTTGAGATATGAGGCATTCTTTGAAGGGTATCAGATCTAGTAGGTGCATCTTATATTCATAATAACTTAAAAACCGCGGATAGAAACCATTTCTATCCGTGCTCATTTTGAAGGCACTATGAAAAGCTTCAAAATGGGATGCTGCACGAGCTATTAGCACAAATATATCCAGAGTTATAAGTCATTCTTTAAAAAGTATTGATTTCCATAGGGCCATCTTGTACCTGTCATTCCACAATAACCGCGGATAGAACCACTTTCTATCCGCGCTCATTTAAAAGGTATTGATATTAGCTTTCAAATGGTATATTACATGTGGCACTAACATGATTATATATTAAGTTATAAGGTATTCTTTAAAGGGTATCAAATTAGTAGGTGCATTTTGTATTCATAATAACCTAACAACCGCGGATAGAAACACTTTCTATGCACGGTCATATTGAAGGCATTAAGCAAAGCTTTGAAATGGGATGCTGTGTAATCTATTAGCTTAAATATATCCAGAGTTATAAGTCATTCTTTAAAATGTATTGATTTCCATAGGGCCATCTTGTATCTGTAATACCAAAATAACTGCGGATAGAAATGCTTTCTATCCGCGCTCATTTAAAAGGTAATGATAATAGCTTTCAAACAGTATAATGTGTATGGAACTAGCATGCATAGATCCCAAGTTATATGGCATTCTTTGAAGAGTGTCAACATATGTGGTGTATTTTATATTTATTATAACAACTCAACCGTGGATAGAAAGCCTTCCTATCCTCGGGAGTTTAAAGGCATTGATTACAGCTTTCCAATGGTATAGATCATGTAGTGTAATCCTTACTATATCTTGAGTTACAAGGCATTCTTTAAAGAGTGTTAATATATGTCAGTGTATTTTGTATTTATAATAACATTAAAAATTGAGGATAGAAAGGCTTCCATCCATGGTCATTGAAGCAATATTGAGATAGCTTTCAAATAATGCATTTTATATAGAACATGCAGGACTATGTCTTGAGTTATAACCTATTTTTTAATGGATACAAGTTTATGTGGGTACATTTTGTCTTCAGCATAGCACATTAAATATAGATACAATGGCTTTTTATCCACAGTCATTGGAATGATTTTATTAATAGCTTTCAAATGGTATATTATGTGTGGCACTAGCCTAATTATATCATAAGTTATAAGGCAATCTGTGAGTCTCAAATTTTGTTATGTATGGACGATTGAATTGAGATAACCCTAAAAGAAGACTTAAAGGGTTTCTGTATCTACAAGAGATAAAGAGTCCACTTGAAATGCTTTCAGGTTGCACTATACATTGTGCAAAGCTAGTTCAGTGGAACTAGGTTGTTTGAGAAAAGAAGATTTAAAGTCCAATGGTTCAACATGAGTTTGAAGCTCAAGGAAGATATATTGAGTGACGAACTCAGAAGATCAAGTCTGAGGTCTACAGGGTACAAAAGGTGGTCTTATATACATGAAGGGCAACTGTGCATTGAGTCAGAATACTGTGTATTACTGTAAGGTGCTGTGCATATCTACTGTGGTCAGGAGTCAACTATACTAACAGTGAGTCATTAGAGTCAAAGGGAGTCAGCCTGAGAGTGTCACAAGTGAAACTGTGCAACAGGTTGAGGGAGTGACTCCTGTACTGTGCAGTGTGAGAATTATGAATGGGAATAAGTCTATCGAATAGAGACAGGGGGTGGCTGAGGCTGGGACTTAGACACTTCGTGAAACGACTAAGTCGTGAGTCATGTGAAGACTGCATATAATGTGTTGCGTGAGGATTACAGTGACGAATGCACGTGATCATGTTCGTGGGGAACGCGCGTCTATATGAGCGTCTGTTCCGGCGTCTATTTGGGCGTCTAAGGAGAAAGCGAATTGGGGCGTCTAAGGCTTGCCGTATAAGGGTTTTATAACACATACAGACCATGTCCTAGATATATATAAACCCCTATGCAATCCAATGGCAGTCTTCAGACTGTCCACTTTGTACCACCACTGGAATAAGCCTTACTAAAGTCACTTGCTTGGCAGGTTGGCATTGGACCACCCTGTTGCTCTTTTGTATACTCTTCCCTCTTGTCTTGGCCCACATTGTGGCCATCTTACTTTACCTCACTGTAGTGATCTAGTACTGCCTTTAGAAACCTGACCTTGCCCAGTATAAGTCTCACTGCTGGGATTATAAACAGTGAGTCTTTACAACATGTCATTCAAGGTTTAAAAGTAGATCACATGTGATGAGTCACAAGATTAGAGCAGACACTAAGACATGTGTCTGAAAGGTGGTAAGAGTAGAAGATCTGTCCCAAGGCAACATTGAAGGCATAGTGACAAGCTTTGAGTTTGAGAAGAGAGAAAGCCTATATTACACGGAAGATGAAGCTTAGGGCTTGGTCTCTAAGTGAAGTGTATATATATACAAGGCTGTACTAGTCATACTAAATCATGATGAGTCATGAGAAGGAAGCTTAGCAAGTCAGAATAAGTTAGCAAGAAATGAGTTATACTGAGTCTGAGATAAGTGATACTGTTCAGCCATGGCTGTAAATAGGTATGGATGTGAGTGTAAGAAGAAAAGGAAAATGTTATGTGACTGTCCTGTGTCACTTTGTGATGTCTTGTGAGACAACTAGAGTGAATGACACAAGACACACAAGGAGTCAGAGAGAGTGATAGTTTGGAAGTGAGTTATTGTGAGTAATAGAAGTTGAGATGGAAGCAGTGAATAAATGTAAAGAAGAAAAGAGATAAGCTGTGAGGAAACTGTGTCGGTTACTGACAGGCTACAGTATTAGATGACAAGCTATTTGAGTGTTCAGAGTAGATGAAGTGTGGCAAGTGATGTAATTAAAGTAGAGACTTATATGTGTGTCTGAATGGTGATGAGAGTAGAAGGATATCCCAATGTGACATTGAAGGCACAGTGGCAAGGCTTGTGTTGAAGAAATTATGCTAGCTTGGATTGTAGAGGAGATTAAGGTTTGGACTTGATGTTGAAGTGTAGTGTATATATACAATGGGCTGTATAAGTATACTGGAGTGAAGATAGAAGTTAGAGGCAAGAATGAATAGATTGGGTGACTATGGGTTGGATGTGAGTGAAAATAAGTCGAAAGGAGTGAGGTTGTAGAATAAGTGACTGTGAGTGATAGGAATGTTGAGGTAGACATATAAATACATAGGATTGAGAGAAAAGAGAAAAAAGATAGTATAAGCAACTGATGTGAGTTTGTAATGTGGTGTGACAGTGAGACTTGATGAGATCTGTTGTCATGAACCGTGACTCCGGAACCTCGGAGGCATGTGACCGTGGGAAGGTCACATGACCTAACCAGGTCTGACCCGCCACATGACCCACCACGTGACCCACCACGTGACCAGTCATGTAGTCAGGCACCTAAGCCTGCGTCTAGCCAGTCATATGACAAGGAATGTGAACATGACCTGATGCATGCTTACTTCTGCAGACGTAATCTCTGTTATGTCCACGACAGGTATTAGGACTCGACAAATGACTAAGTCGAGTGAGATTGGATCTGCATTAATGTTAAGCCCGCAGCGGGGCGCCGTGCAACTAGTGACATTAAGTTGCAATCTGATCAGTAAAGGGGCCGGAGGACCGCTTGAAAGGCGAGTTGATTGTTAAGCACAATCACTAAGCTGAGAGTTAGGTCCTATTCAAAGGTCCCGAAGCTTCAATGGAAGAGAAGAGAGGGGCCTCGCAAGGAATAGGAGATCAGAAAGCTGCGATAAGAACAAAGTCGAGCTTAAGGCTCAACTGTCAACTACTCAGGCCATATATACAGGTTCGAACCAGTATGACTAATAGTCCTAGTAATCGCTTGGTAAGGCGATTGGTAAGTCTATCAGTAAGCGAACTGGTATCTGTCAGCGATCAGTCAGCGGTACAGTAAGGCTATCAGTCAGCCTACGAGTCATCTTAATCATCGTATGAGTAATCGTACATGGGTCACATGACATGGTCCAGAGTCGGTCCAGAAGACACCTCGAACCTCACCTCTCTCCGTCCCAGAGATGGAGCTTATCAATTAACCCCTGCAAGGGTAAATGCAACTCAGTCCTAATCGAGAAGACAATGTACCCTTATGGGGATCTCTGGTGCCCAAAGGGGTTCTCGGGTAAGAGAGAGTTGTGCCATTGGCTAGAAGGCCATAGAACATTACAGAATGCCCCTGCTGCCAGCACGTCATCTTGACTGTGCATTGCATCATTCGTGCATGGACCTCTTAGTAACAGAGTTCAAACATACACATAGACCATGTCCTAGTTGTATATAAACCCCCATGCAATCTGATGACATTCCTCAGACTGTCCACTTTGTACCACTCCCTCCAGTAGTGAGCCTTGCTAAAGTACCTGCTTGCAGTTGGTGTTGGACACCATAGGTCTCTTTCACATACTACTACTTCTTATTGTGGCACACGCTGCTGCCATTGTCCTCCACCTTATCATCGTCATCAACCGCCTTGGTATCCCTGTCCTTGCCTTGCATAAGCCTCACTGCTGCGTGTAATAAGCAGTGAGTCTTAACATCTTTTAAAATCAAATGGAATAATAAGTGGTTAAATAGTAATATAATGGGGTATAAATGGATTGTATATTTGTTAGAAATAATATAAGGAGAATTGAGTTGGAAAAAGAAAATGGAGTTATTAATCATTGGAAGATAGAGTATGAAAGGAAAGAATAATAATTGAGGTTGAATAGTTTGAAGAGAATTGAGAGAAGGTTTGAGAAGGGTGAGTAAGAGGGGGAGTGTTGAAAAAGAAGTTGTGTGAGTGAGAAGTTGTATAAAGGTTGGAGTATATAAGATGGAAAGAAGTGAGAATGGGGAATGAGAGACTTGAGAGGATGTATAATTGGAAATAAGAGGAGAAAGAGATGTGATAAGAGAATATGAAAGGACTTAGTGGAGTGTGAGTTTGGGAGAGTGAAAAGAGGTTATATTGGACAGAAGATGAAAGTTGGTGTTGAAGTAATATATG
>WTXL01000597.1:0-10074 GCA_022376525.1 Russula vinacea
TTGAATGGAGATCGCTGCGTCATCACCAGCACGGGAGTGCCAAAACGACTGAGACAAAACGACGAGACAGAAATCCTGTGCTAGACACCCGCTGACTCGTCGAAGCATAATAATTGTGGCGCAACGAACCATTGGCAGCTTTTTGACCCGAGAAAGGAGATCGCTGCATTGTCAACAGCACGGGAGTGCCAAAGCAACTGAGACAGAGATCCTGTGCCAGACGCCCGCTGAGTCGTCGAAGCATAAAATCATGGCGCAACGAACCATCGGCAGCTTTTTGACCCGAGAAAGGAGATCGCTGCATTGTCAACAGCACGGGAGTGCCAAAGCAACTGAGACAGAGATCCTGTGCCTGACGCCTGCTGACTCGTCGAAGCATAATAATCGTGACGCATCGAATCATCAGCAGCTTTTTGACCCGAGAAAGGACGACTAGATGCCGAATATCAGAAAGATTGGGAATGGGCGTCCATAGGTTGGAGAAAGGTGGTAGAACATACCTTGTGGCTTGAATGGAGATCGCTGCGTCATCACCAGCACAGGAGTGCCAAAACGACTGAGACAAAACGACGAGACAGAAATCCTGTGCTAGACACCCGCTGACTCGTCGAAGCATAATAATTGTGGCGCAACGAACCATTGGCAACTTTTTGACCCGAGAAAGGAGATCGCTGCATTGTCAACAGCACGGGAGTGCCAAAGCAACTGAGACAGAGATCCTGTGCCTGACGCCCGCTGACTCGTCAAAGCATAATAATTGTGACACATCGAATCATCAGCAGCTTTTTGACCCGAGAAAGGACGACTAGATGCCGAATATCAGAAAGATTGGGAATGGGTGTCCATAGGTTGGAGAAAGGTGGTAGAACATACCTTGTGGCTTGAATGGAGATCGCTGCGTCATCAACAGCACGGGAGTGCCAAAACGACTGAAACAGAAATACTGTGCCAGACACCCGCTGACTTGTCGAAGCATAATAATCGTGGTGCATCGAACCATCGGCAGTTTTTTGACCTGAGAAAGGATATCGCTGCATCATCAACAGCACGGGAGTGCCAAAGCAACTGAGACAGAGTTCCTGTGCCAGACGCCCGCTGACGTGTCGAAGCATAATAATCATGGCACATCAAACCATCGGCAGCTTTTTGACCCTAGAAAGGAGATCGCTGCATCATCAACGGCACGGGAGTGCCAAAGCAACTGAGACAGAGATCCTGTGCCAGACGCCCGCTGACTCGTCAAAGCATAATAATCGTGACACATCGAATCATCAGCAGCTTTTTGACCCAAGAAAGGACGACTAGATGCCAAAAATCAGAAAGATCAGGAAAGTTGTCCATAAGTGGGAGAAGGTTGTAGAACGCCACCTTGTGGACGATTGTTTGGGTGAAGGTCGCCGCATCATCAATTGAATAGCTGACACGACAGCTGTCAAGACAAGGATCCTGTACTCCTGTACTAGACACCAAACATTAGAAAGATCGGGGTGGGAGAACGTGATAGAACGTGACCTTGTAGATGTCATGATCGTTTGAGCAGAGGTTGCAATTAGAGATCGCCGCCGCATCCTCAATAATGTGGGAGTGTAGCGATCGCAGTCAAGAAAAGTGCTAGTCCCAATGGGAATACTGAGCGGCAGTGCTAGGCCTCAACAGGAGCACAGCAATGGCCGCCGAGACAAGGATCCCGTGCCCGATGCACCACCCTGTCGAGCCTGAGGCAGCATCGTCCGAGTCCACAGGGAGCTCGTATGCCCCGCGAACGCCCACTGACTCGTCGAAGCATAATAATCGCGGTGCATCGAACCATCGGCATCTTTTTGACCCGAGAAAGGACGACTAGATGTCAAAAATCAGAAAGATCGGGAATGGGTGTCCATAGGTGGGAGAAAGGTGGTAGAACATAATCAATACACAGAAATGAAAGGGTCACCGCTCCAAGGACACCGGACGCATGGCAACCTCGATTGTGGCAACTTTTGTCCTCGATGCCTTGGTTCTGGCGACTACAATGCCCCGAATTATTTCAACAGCGAAGCTCAAGACGCGACAAGGTGGTTGTACTAAAGGAAGTGGACAGAGGGTCAAAACACTGTTTGGTGAATTGGGTGAAGATCACCACATCGTCAACAGCACGGAAGTGCCGCAACGACTACCGAAAGAAGGATCCCATGCTAGACGCCAAAAATCAGAGGTATCGGGAATGGTATCGGTGGTAGAACGTAACCTTGTAGACAATTGTTTGGGTAAAGGTCGCCGCATCATCAATAGCGCGGAAGTGTAGCGACGGCTGTCAAGACAAGGATCCTGTGCTAGACGCCAAGAACGATTGGAAATGTGGGAGAAAGGTAGTACAACGTGACCTCGTAGATGATTGTTTGGAGATGATTGCCGCATCATCAACAGCGCGGGAGTGCAGTGATGAGACAAGGATCCTGCGCTAGACGCCAAAATCAGAAAGATCAGGAATGGTGGTAGAACATCACCTTATACTAGGATAGACGATGGATGGTTTGGTTGGAGATCGCCACATCATCAACAGGGCAGGAGTGTGGAAACAAGGCTAGGCCTCAACAGGAGCGCAGCAACTGCTGCCGAGACAAGGATCCCGTGTTAGACCCTAGAAATTAGAAAGATTGGGAACGGTGTGAATAGGTGTGATCTTGTGAATAGAAGCAATTACTCATGAGTCTCTTGGATAGACGATGGTTTGGTTGGAAATTGCCACATCGTCAACAACGCAGGAGTGCAGCAACGGCTGTCAATAAAAGGGCTAGTCCCATAACAGGAGTATTGAAACGGCTGTCTAGGTGAGTGCGAGGCCCAAACACCGTCAACGGGAGTGCAGAAATGGCTGCTGAGACAAGGCGCCGTGCTAGACCCCCAAAATCAAGCGATCGGGAACGGCAGTTAACAAAACCAAAAGTAATTACCTGCAAGCTTCAGGTCTTCAGAATAGATGATGGTTTGATTGGAGATGGACACATTATCGACAGTGCAGAGTGCAGAGACAGGCCGGCTTTGTGCTAGGTCCAACGAATTGCAGCGGCTGCCCAGACAAGTGGTAAGCCCCAATGTGATCATCGATGGCCGCCAAGACGACGATCCCGTGCTAGACCCCAAAAAACAGAAAACCGAATATAGTTCGTGGGAGAAGTAAGTTAGAACGTGAGCCAGAGCCACACCAAAACATGCAAACAGCGGCCATGGCCAAACACCGACGTACCTGTCACACATGTGTGTGACCAAGACGCCGCACACCTTACCGCCATCATACAGTACATGAAGTCGTCTGAGGTCCTCGTGTCGCCTTACTGGCAGCTACATTTCCGTTTCTCAAGACATCCAGTCATTTATCCAAACTTTTCGTTCTAATTCACCCTCATTTTCTACTCCATCTCCTCGCCGACACCCATAATCCTCGTAACCCAGCTCAGTCCCTATCATCACCATGCCCTCCAAACGGCGCGGTCTTACTCGAACATATGCTGCCACAGACGTCTCCACGCAGGTATCATCTGTTGCACCACCCCCTCGCCCTCCGCCACAAAAGCGAGCCCGACCTGTGAAAAAACTGCCACCTCCGACCCCACTGGAGACGGCTGGTTTCACTGCTAATAGCAGCGCCGTATCACCATCTGAGACAGCAATCGTGAACAAGGACATACCTCCTGGCGATGGCGACCCTAGCTCTGATGAGGATCAGCCTGCTGCGAAGAGGACGAAGGTAAACGACATCGATGCTGCGTTGCAACCACGTAAGCGGGGGAGCATCCAAGTCCCACCCCGGTCTCCTCGTCCTGTACGAGCCAATCGTGTTGTCAACCCAGGCGCCCCCACAAACCGGGTACAAGGCGCACCTCGTCTCAGGTTGCAACAGAGAAGGTCCGGGTCGCAACTTTGCAACGTAATTTCGAAGCTATCAAGTTGAGAGAAGTCGAGATTCTTGCCGAACTGGAACTTCAGCTGGAGTTGGCCGACGAGAGGCAAGGCCAGGATGTTATCAACACGCTTGTCGATAGTGACGTCGAGATGTCCGATCCCATTGAAGACTTCACCAACTCAGAGTTTGATGGTCATACGGACGTCGATGAGGTCGCGGCTCTCAAGGCCCCTGTAAAGAATGTGGTATGTTGATTTCCTGGCATTGTGATAAATACTGATAATCTTTGTAGAGGAAGAAAAAACCCGCGAAGGGTGAGACACGAGCAGCGGTCAACGCAGCGAAAGAGGCCCTTATTAAAGGGAAGAAGAGAGCGCCGGCGAATAAGAGGTATTTATTCCATTCACCTTCACATTTTGATGGGCCTGATGGTTACGGTACGACAGCGCGTCATTCCCTTCTGGTCTTGTACCGGGCTGGGGTCAAAAAGGGTCTAGGTCCACGGCAACTCATTTATCTGACAAACAAGTGTTGGGTGGCCTTGAGGATGATGACGCTTTTTCAGCCCAGCCAAACCTCAAACTTTCAACTGCCAAGAACCGCGAGAATTCTGTGTGTTATGAGCATTTATGTCCTTTGGTGCTTTGTGCTCATTTGTAACTCTCAGCTCGTGTTAGTTGTCACGGATGACGATGATAGCGATGGTGGCCAAAAGGCGACAGGATCTTATCTCAAGCGTGCAGCCATTAACCATGGCGCTAATGCCTCGCCCTCGGGAGTGTCCAGGTCGAGAACCAAATCCTTGAAGGTAAAATCTGAGGCCTTGTTTGTGGACTCGTCGACGATCGGCACACTGAGTATCGCCTATGACGCTGATGGTTTACCTATATTTGCGAGGGGTAAATGGAGTACATCATTCCTCCCGACTCTTTATGCCTGCCTGGGGTCTGCGACGAACCCTTGGCAACTTCATGAGGATGGCTCAACCTTCTTGATAACTTTACAAGTCATCCTCGATACTGTATACCCGAAATCGGGATATAATATCAAATCCGGTGATAAATTATACTGCATGGTTCGTACGCACCATATTTGTCTGTAAACAACTAACTCTTTATCAGGCTAAGGACCGTTTGAATGAGAAACGGACATATTTCGGCGCGAGGCTTTGAAAATCGTTTCGTCTTTTTTTGGCACCGAAAAATATGCTGGGCATCCCGACAAAATTGCGACGTACGCAGCATGGGCTACCAGGAGTAACGGCCCTTCCATTTGGGGAATACCTACGCCCATAGGCTGTGTTGTTTCCGAAGACCACCCTGCTTATGTCGTAAGATAGTTTTTCATTTCCGCTACAAATCATTTCTGATGTACACCGCTTCAGCGCCCAGACAATATATTCGAATCGACATTTATAATCCAGCTTGTTTCGCCTTTCTTCAGATGGTGCGATGGTACTTGCCACGACTATGGCCGCCTTACAGGAGCTCTTGCCATGGCAGCTGCAGGTGTATGGACCACGTCTCTTTTAGTTTTCTGTGTAACTTACTGTTATCGCTTTAGGTTGAACGCGCTTTTAAAATGTATCATTCTGGTGAACGTGTCAATGTTGGCCAATTTTCCCGCGAGATGGTTGGCCATATGATCGAAGACTATGGGGCCAATGCGAAGGCTCTAAGCGAGCGACGTTGGTTGAGGATCATGGACATCATCGGTATAGCCCAAATTACCGAGGACCTCCCAAGGCCAAATGCGTCATCTATGCAACAGAAACGTCGCACCCTTTATGTCGCAAGCAGTCCCCCTGCAGAAGAATGAAGCATGGTACGTTTTTATTACTCTGATGTTTGACAATCTAATGATGTGTCGACGCTTGTCCACAGGCTTCAAAGTGCATGCTCACGATCGCAATTTTGTTGCCGTCTCAATACCACCTTCGTTTTCACACCAGCTTTCATTAAATTTCCCGATTCTTCCGAGTATGTTTTCAGTACCCTGATGTTTGATAATCTAATGACGCTTGTCCACAGGCTTTTAAAATCCATGCTCACGATTGCGAATTTGTCGCCATCTCAATACCACCTTCGTTTTCACACCAGCTTTCATTGAATTTCCCGATTCTTCCCGATTCTTATCTACTGATTTCTATGCCTGCGTTATGTGGTTTTGGTTTACATGTTACACAAGCGCGTTGTCGTACCAGTAGCCCCCCAGCGTTGTGCCTTAATCTAGTATTATCTACAATATACAGTGCAAATCTAATCTATGCCGTTTGTGGTCATGACTTTCACACGAGTGCTCGTTATGATGAACCTGGTATTTGTAAGCAACGTGCCGATCGCAAATTCATAAATAATATCTTTAATAAAAAAACCCTTTTTCTATCAGTTAAGTTTGGACTTATCATATTGTTAACTTGTCACATCTTGTCGAGCAAACAATACATCGAACTTGTCGAAAATTGGACCTACCTTGTTTTGCTTGTCGCTTTTTGACTTTTGTGGCTTTTTTGGCTTGTACAAGCACTAAAAAGCACCAAAAAGTAAAGTGCAGGATACTGATGCACTCGCTTAGATAATGGGGGAACGCAGAGAAGAGAACGCGGAGAAGAGAATGTTCTAAAGTTAGGCGCGCATGAATTTTCAGTTTGGGAATGGGTACAATATCAGTGGGAGTAATAAAAAGTGGTTTATAGATGTATGTAGTGACCTATCTACTCAAATAACCTAGAAAAGAGTCTGTTCGAGCTTGGGTGCGAGCAGTACCTCTGGGCTCCAAGTATCATCCGGACATTCATGTAGTAGTAGTCCAGGAGTCCAGGACAGTGATGAGAGCCATAGGCCTGATGGTGTCGATTGTACTTTTTCGGGCCGTAACATTATATGGGGCCTTGTTCGTTGTTCGTTGCTGGATGATCTCGCTCTGTTGACAACTTTCACGTGCAATGGCCCCCTTGCAGCTTAGCTCCCATATCTCTCCCTTGCCATTATGCCACCGTCGTCAGTTTTTTTCGGACTGAGTTGCCTCGATGCCATCGTCCTTGTGCCAATACCGTCGTTGCCTTGTCCTAGTATGTTCTGCCCTTGCCCTTGCCTTCTTCTTTGTCGTCTTCGTCGCCCTCCCTCCCTAACTCGCTTCCCTTTCCCAGTGCGCTCACACCTCAATGCTCTCCCTCCCTAACGCACACCTCCTCAACGGCAAGCACAAGACTCTTGTATTTTCCTCTCAGCAACGGCGACCCAGCGTACTCTCGCTCTCCGAGTCTCTCTCTCGGTCGCCACCCCCTCCCACACCTCAACCACAAGATAGAGGGATTCCACCTTGTTGCAGTACCGTCGCTAGCGCTCTCGATCCCGTTCACGGTCCCTTTTGAACGCTGGGGCTGTCGGTACCAGCTCCTGTAGCGTCAGCACGCCGAGTGTCGATGAATTCTCTTTCATTTTACATTTTGCACACGCTTTGGCACTTTCTTTGGCAGGGAACGTTCAGCATGCCTGACCACGATTGCAATACACAGAAATGAAAACAGAAGGCTTCAGAGTAACTGTGATGGAAGGAAAGGGTACACCCCACCTCATGGGCCCATGGTCACTTCGTATGAAATCGAGGACGGATGCTTCATCCAGGATGGCCAAAGATCGATCCTTGCAAGGGATCAAAGTGATCGATCGGATCGAGGAGGGAACCACCGACTGTAGGACCCTGGAATATGCCCGGACCGGCCGTTCGCCGGTCCGGACGAAATTTGAGCTTTTCGAGCCCGTAGGCCGGTTTTTATCCGGACAAAACAGGCCAATTTGGGGTCAGGTAGTTCACAGATCCGGACAATTAGTAGGAAGGCTCGGGGCCGTTTTGGCATCCGGATAATATGAGGCCGTCGGGAGTCTGTTGGGATGGTCATACAATGATATTTGCAATTTTTTTTACAGTCTCATCGAGTTTGCCATCGCAATATCGTTCTACTGCTCCAAGTCGGCAATGGAGGATCTAGATGTCATGACATGCTTCCTGGGCCCTTTTATTCCCGCAGACTGGATGGTACTGGAAGACATTCACAGCCACTTTCCGCAACAAGTCCTGGCCGAAAGCAGAGACAGTTGGTCATTCCAGACTGCTACGAACTATCCACATTCTTCGAAAATTTGGGGTTTTAGGCGCTGGAGAAGCCAAATCACGCACTAGAGGCTGTTCGTCCATCCGGACATATCTGGCAAAATTCCGGGAGGCTGGGACCCATCCAGACAAATGGCAAATTGGCGGAAATACTGGACAAATGGCCAAAAGTGACTTTTGGGCGAACAGCCTGTCAGGCATATCCAGGGTCCTCCGACTGTGCGGTCATACATGACCGAACCACAATCGAGTGGCGCCCCTTACTAAGCGAGGTCTCCCGCGGCAGTCCGCCACACTCACACAACGGTTGCGGCACGCTTCCGGGACACGTACGGTGTGCCATTAGTGTCAGCCAGGATTCAAGTGGACTCACTAGTAACGTAGGAATCCTTACCTCAGCTTCTTTAGGGATCCACACAATGTACTTAGGGTTGCAATGGCTACCTAACCATTCGAGATGTCCTGCCAAGGCCAGCAATGGAAGACCTCGGTCACCGCACCAACTGGTGCACAAGCTGTGGGTATCATGCAATTATCATGCACCATGGTCCATGGTCCATGACTCATCCGACCTATCGGGCCATCTTGAGTCAGCTTGCCGTATCAGCCACTGGCCAGTCGACAATTCTCCTGAGTTCTCCTCCAAGCTACGGAGGTACAGCCGTCCCGTCACTTACCAGTACGTTGAGACTTCGAGTAGCAGTCAATGAGAGCCCTATACGGACCTTGCAAGATACTTGATGGGACAGCTGTCCACCGGAAGCCAGATAGGCGTGGGTGGGCGGGTGGGCCTGCCTGCATGTAGTGTCGAAGTGAACGAGTACGTCTTCAAATCACCGCTGATTACTGTAATATCGATTCCCCGCCGCGTCGACACATTCTCAATCACACACCCTCTAGGTAGCAGCCACTGCTTGTCCCCCCTCGTCCTGCACCGTGCACTGCACTGGCGCCCACACCTACGGCATCGGATGCTTAGTGCCCTGTTATCCACCCCCCGTTACCGTGAAAACGACTCGGACTCATCCGGAGGAACTCGGTTGCTTATTTGGTCAGCACGATGATGACTCTCACTTGGCCAGCCTGCCACAGCCTGGGCCCAGACTTCTACCTCAGTGCCGCAAACGATGGCGACGGTCCACTGGCACCCACCTCCCATCAACGTCGATTCATGCGCCACCCTCTTACCATGCCACGCACGGGCTCACTTAACAATGCCTGCGCATTCTCAGTCCGCGAGAAGCGCCATCGCGACCGCGCACCCAAGGCAGGGCTGGGGGCGGTGGTATTGGATGACAAGAGCAACGTGCTGTATATGCATGCACAGGCAACGACACGCTGCAGCATGGGCTGCGGCATAAGGATCATCACTCAAGTGGATGACGTACAGGAACATGATGGCCGTTGGTTCCTCACAAGAGGTCCTGCCATGAGGACGCAACTATAAGTAGGGAGGTGTGACAAGATGCTCCCCCCCCCGTTTTAAATGGCATCTGCGTCACGACCTTCGAACAACACCCACTGGTATAAACCAGTACAAAAACTGTCGTATGTCTCTTTCTAATCCTGATTTTCGAAGTTATTAATGTTCGACTGTAGCAAAGCGTGATGACCCCAACGTGGAAAAATGGATTCGCGAGTATGACCGCGGCAACATTGTCAAGAAGGAAGAAATCAAGGAGATGCTCCTTAAAGAACATGGCCTTGATATAAGGTGTGTGGCATACTTTTGCTCTACTAGTTTTGTTTGTGACATGGTAAGCAGTGAGTCAACAATTGTACGCCGACGAAAACAATATGGGCTCCTCGGAAGTGGTGCCACACCCGAGCTATGCCTTTACCAGAGAAGCGACAACTCGTTCTCGATGAATTGGCAAAGGACCCAACGAGCAGACGAGGTCTGAAGACAGTTGGGGAAGGCATTGTCTTGAACACAGGTGTCCATCTCACACGGTGAGTAATGTGCTTATATGTCCACCTGTCGTTTTCCATAATATTCTGTCGCCAGATCTTTCATACGATCAGAGATGCACCTTCATGATGATGCCGGCTTTTCCATCCGTGAACCTGCTGCCAGA
>WTXL01000598.1:0-10043 GCA_022376525.1 Russula vinacea
GCACCACCAATATGTCCACGTCACGTTGTCGGCTTTTCCCGAAGCCCGTCAGGCCAGGCCCAACGGCGCCTCCAATTATTTCTCTGCCCTGCTCACCAATTAAATGGCCTCGGATTGTGTTCCTGACTCGTTTTGTCGCGCACCCTGACTAATGATACTCTGTAGGGTACTGTAATCTCCCGGGTTTTCGTCCTGCGGGTACTACTATGGGAAATGCCGTTCCATTGGAGATGAATATCTTCTCGTTCATGACGGATGGTATCATTGATCTGGCGTAGCAGCATGAAAATCACCCCTTTTAAACGGATCAGCCACTAAATCAGACGCTTCGAAAACTAGTCATTTGTGACCTTGATCAATGATATTGTGTACACCTTGTGGAGTTCCTCTCTCGCGCAGAGGTGGGTTGTTCCTCGTATAATATGGGTGCGCTGAATATGTGAAGGGTATCCGAGCCAACTACTCATTATCATTCATCCGGAGCCTTGTTGCTGGTCTCGGGCAGCATATTACTCAGAGTACAGTATTTGTCCTTGACACCATAAACATGATAGTTTAGAAGCCGATCATTAGACTGCCGGAATATTCCGCAAGTTCGAGCCCATCGACGCCCCCCACACAACGATAGGACTAGTTTTCATCACCGAGCCTGCTTGCAATGATGAGAATGCTTTTTGCAATTGAACTTCTGGAAGGCTTTGACAACGGGCGGCTGGTCTCTAGTCGGTGCGGAATATACGCTGATGGAGTAACCCCCACTGGAAACTTGCTCCGACACACGGAATGGTCGAGGTATAAACCCATCTACCTTCTTGATCATGCAATACTTACAAGTTGCAACTTATCCCCTATATCGCGAATTTTATTTGCGAAAGCAGGAGTAGCCTGAGTAAGGTCACGGTACCTCTCTTCGAAAGGCATTTATCAACCTCGTTTCATGTCGCTAAAAGGAAGCAAAATTCGGTCCTCTGCACGCGGTGGACATGTAGTGACGGCATTGGACGGCATGCAAGATTGTTTTCCCGTCTTTGCTGCTGTCATGACGGGGCTGAGCGCCTGGTTGGTCCGAAAGGTAACCAGCGATGAAGCGAGTAAAATCCGATCGGAAAGTCCTCACGCGGGGCTGCACAAGCGCTGTACTGCGTACGTACTATACTGCGCAGACATCCGCTGTTTTGAAGCTCCCACGCCACTTGTCCATGGATCGAAGAAATCAGAAGAAGCACCCGCCACGCCACTTGTCGAAGAACGAACGGAACACACGCCACTATCACCCAGCGCCTATTTCGTTTTCTGCCTAACCTGTAGTAACCAGCCTAACATCACTATCATGACCAACGGGACTCACTTTGAACTCTCAACGAATCAAGTCATTTGACGGACACTCTACTACTAAGTTACTAGCCTACTCAATTGCCGGCAATTTGTCGCAGGAGCGCGTGCAGGCATCATGGCGAGGAGCTCACATGATGGATCTTCTAACAGAATGTTGTTTAGGCGCGGTTATCATTGTGAAGTGACCGACATCACTACGAGCGTTTTCGCGAATCTCCGAAAGTAATTCAATCATTGTACTGTATTGCCGCGGATCGTTGCCACGTACGGACCACACCTTCCGCGCGGCGGTAACTTCCGGCGGTGCCTCTCAGGCGCTTAACACACGCTCTGGACACCTCTTGGATGCTGGGATTTCCGCTCTTCAGTCTTACGGCCGTCCATACGCGCCCAAACGCGCAGGCACGGACAGAATGCCTGATCCTGTGGATGGACACCCCTATTTCCCATCTCAGTATCCGAGGGGGGCCCAGGAGGCTATAAATGCTTTCAAACCAAACACTTTTGTTCTCAGACTCGTCTCCCACAGACGCTTCGAGGACTCGACAGCTAATGCCTTATACCACTACATCCAGGGACACCTGGGGCGGTTGTCATAGGGGGAACCCACACTCTGAGTCTGAAGCTACTCCGCAACCATCATACTCCCCTGAGCTCGAGAGCGTCAATGTGTCTCTGCCTCCGTGTTGCGTACCAGCGGTGGGTGTCCTTCGTGTACTGCATTTGTCTCGAGCGTGACGATACTCTTTTTGAGGCTACACTTCCTGTGCACAGTTCCGGTTATGCCCCCCAATGGAACGCACCCACGCTGCACACGAGCGTTCAAGACCAGAGATATGGCGTGACGGTGCCATATGTCAATGATGTGGATCGTGGCTATGGTTTTTGGACTGACGCGCAGCAAAGTGCTCCGTTTGCCCATATGACGGCGATGGCGAGCATTGCGTTTCTTGAGTACTCCCGAAGACCTAAGTATTTTTTTTCATATAGAATGCTGTGACTCAGAACCAGAACCATGACCAAGACGCAGGTAATGCCGAAAACGTCCCTACGGCCTACCATGAGGACAATAGGATCCCAGCCGGCAGAGACCTGAATGGCTGGCTCACTACCGTGCGTTTTGGTTAAATTTTCGTCGGCTCCCCTCTTCCCTTCCACCCTACTTTCACCTCTCCTGACTGACACGGTCATAGGGGGTTCAACCCGGGGGTGTGGTATATTACGGACCCACTCCCAGAGGGGCTAACGCTCAAAGTGTGGCGGGGAATGATGTGCAAGCTTCTGTACCCTACGGTGAAGCGCCCACGCGATCGGAAAGCCTCAGGACCCTCACCAGGCGTTACGTCCTTGATCAGAGAACCCATATTGAGACGATCGACATAGGGCCGAACAGATACGGTCGCAGGAAAATTATCGTCACGCTTGAGGTGGCGGATGGCATTTGACCTGTTTCGGAAAATGGGGAACGGACACGGGCTGTGAAGCTTGAAGCTTGAAGGATTGTCGTTGGAATCTATTATGATTGACTGAAAAGGACTGTACTGTTTTAAGAAAGGGAATATGTAGCTCCGGATAAATATTGGATTGCCGACTCATGTGCGAATCGAGCATGGATTTAGCGCCGAAACCCGTAGCTCCGGTGGAAATTTCTATTGGTGTTCCTTGCGTTTGTTGATGTTCCGCCTAAACGGCGAGGGCGTCCGGGTCGTAGCAAACTCGGATACAGATAATATAGTTGCCACATAGTGTACTGCATGGTACGCTCACGTGGAATAAATAATTGGGAATAAAGGCCGAGGCATCGGCATTTGACAAATTGACTCGTACAGCGTGCTGTATTGGGGTTGGTCACAAGGTTGATCGTAGTGATGCCATGCAAAAACCCGGCTATCGCCTCGCCCTGGTTATTTTCGAAACCTGGGCCAAGTCAAAGCCCCCACTGCCGATCAGGCTCAGCTTTGGTCGGGCGGAATATCAACACCGAACGGCCAGTGTGCCCGACCGTCACCATGAACGTCTGTGGAGAACGATCAACCCCTCTTCTAGATGTGTTTTGACTGCAAAGCCTGCAACCCGGTGTGGGCTAGTGTCACGCTTGGTTTGTATATTTGCCTTGATTGCTCGACATGCACTGTAACACCGGCGTGTATATCTCCTTTGTTTTGTGCGCGCCTCTACTGCACCCCAAAAGTGCGCTTTGCGGCATCTGAACATTTGTCCACAGGCTCGACCAATCTCGATAACTGGCAAATTATGCAGCTGCACATCACAAAAGCTGGTGGCAATGATTTTGCCACCAACTTTTTTACCTGGCGACGCATCGTTACTTACTAGTAACGACTGATAAGATAAAGAAACATACGAGTTGCGTTGCACGCAGAGCCGTACAGAGAAGGGCTTGCTCGCCGCGTCAAGAGAGATGTAGCCCAGCTGCGCCTTTTCACACCTCTACCTTAGTTAGCTTCTGCTCATGCCTCTAATATAGGAGCATCTCCATGGACAGCGTCAATACCCCCAAAGGCTCTGCGCAGTCCGGAATCACAACATGACAAGGGAGGTTTTCGCGTTCTGGTACAAACCCGCCTAACCAAAGTCCAAAGATGCAGACCCTGTAACCAGCGGGAGCGCTATTATTCGGGCGCCCCCGCTCAGCCCCTGCTCCGGGTGGTTCCCCCATCCGCCCCCGCCGTCGCAGCGCCACGCATGGTCACATCCTTCTCCCTGCGTGCAAATTCTGCCTCGGCAGCTGGCGGGTCACGTACGATTTCGAGCAGTACTTCATCCACCGTCACAGGCTCAGGCGCTCTGCGACATGCGAAGAAGGGCCCTGGCGCAAAGAAAGCAGCGCCAGTGTACTTTGCGGGGGCTTAGCACCGTGCGATTTCCGAGGCGGAGCGAATTCGTCCACTGGGACCGTGAACGCGAAGAGGCCGAAGCCGGCGCGCAGGCTACGCAATATAGGTGCCGCTGCGAGTGTGAGCGGTGTTCATACAGTTTCTGCGGGCGTCAGCTCCGCCGAGCTTGGGTTGGGCGTGAAGAGGTTCGATTTTGGCGCACTGCGGTCCGCGTACAACCAGTGGCGGCATCGAAATCGTGCGTACTCAGATACTCACGTAACGGGAATTACCGACGCACGCTACTGTATTGTACGTCAGTCACGGTAGGTCTACCGCCACACCTGTCGTGGATTGCGCATACCATCATGCCCGGATCATGCCTGTAGACGATCGCTAGCGAGAAAGCTTTGACAGTGACCACCGTGACCGATTGGTTTCATCCCAGGTGATTCCCACCACCACGCAGATCCACGCTATGAGTCAAGCTATGAGTAGCACAACCAGTGAGAGAGAAAAGGAGAACATGGAGATTGACCAGCGGCCGTTCTACACCCTTGGGATGGAGAGCAACGTACTTGTGTGGAACGTTTAAAAGTGGACCTGCCCTAAACAACGACCACGTGGTGGTGGCTTATCTAAAGCTTGAACTCCGCACACTGACTTCTCCCACGATAACCCCATCATTAGCAGTTGATATACATCCAGGACCAGCCCCATAGTTTCCTCTCTGCATCCTCGATCCTGCAGTACACTATCTCCTTCCGGTGCACCTTTGTTGGCCACCCTCAGAGGTGTGCTGTCGAAGCCAATCATACTCCTGATGTGCAGTCTGCAAGCTGCAAGGCAGTCTGTCCTCTCGCTCACGGACTTACTCCGTCAAATGGTACAGACAAAGTTCTCAAATGTCTATAGGTTGGAAACCAGGGGGTAACGCTTGTCTGCGGGGAAATTGTTGCCAGTATTACAAAGAGTGTAAGAATGTTGCCGGGGAGGGAGGGGGAAACAGGGCCGTGGATGTGGTATAACAGCGCCGCGGCTCGCGGTAAACACCTGGAGGTGCGCGTAGGGTTCGTAGGGTTGGATTGTAGGAACTTTTGGATTCAATCCCAGCGCGTTAATTATCAAGTCATACAGTCGAGTGTTGCGATTGGTTCATGTTTACAGCAAGCGTGTAATACTGCGACCGCCAAGGATACATTTGCCACAACGCCTAATCAATAGGCCTGGCGTCAACCCACAGTTTCAGATTGTCCACCACCAAGCTAGTATGGAAATACAATCTTAGAAACCAAAAATAGTCATATGCAAAAGGTTTCCCTCCGAGCCGCGTTTTCACTAGGAACTACTGTAAAATCAAAGCGCCAGTCAGACATCGCCGCATTTGAGTCATAAAAGGATCTCCTCGAACCTTGCTCTGCCTGCGCCGTGCTCCCGGAACAAGTCTGCAATCTCTCGATGTCCCCATGCCACCGATGTTTGGAATGGTGTTTGACCGTGGCCATTCATTGTATTTACGTCCGCGCCACGTTCAAGTAAAAGTTTCACAATCCCGAGGTGTCCCTCTTCGGCTGAGAAGTGTATCGGAGTGTAATGATCCCGCTCCCTTGCGTTCACGTTTGCCCCGTGATCGACGAGCACCTGCGAGACTTCAAGGTGTCCGTATTTTGATGCATAGTGCAGCGGCGTCCACCCAAACACACCGCGTGAATCTATCTCGGCGCCCTGCTCGACGAGCAACCGTACAACTTCGACGTTCCCCTTGTGTGCTGCTCTGTCTAATGGTGTGCTGTTACTTGAATTGCGGCTGTTGATATCTATTCCCCGTTCGAGCAACGACTTCACGAGGTCAACGTCCCCCTCTTCCGCGGCTGCGTGCAACGAAGCATTTCTCTCATATTTCCCATCTTCATCTGCGCCGTACTGAGCTGAGTCCAATGTAGTCGACCGTATCTTGTTTCGAATATTTGCGTCAGCTTTGTACTCGGCAATCAACTTTGCAACCTCGGCTTTGTCGTTCTCTGAAGCCATTTGGCTGCAGTTTTGTTGGCCTTGTTGACTACATCCACATCGGCACCCCGTCGAAGTAAAAGCTTTACAACTTCGAGGTGCCCACCTTGAGATGCGGCATGCAACAGGGTGCAGCCATTGCTGTCTGCGGTATGTAGATTCGCTCCGTGGTCGATCAGGAGACGCGCGATTGCAAGTTTCCCATTCATTATTGCTTGATAAAGTGGTGTTTCTTGCTTCTCAGTGAAACAGTCGACACTGGCGCCACGCTGCAGCAGCAACTCGGCAATATTGAGGTGGCCGTTGGCTGACGCCAGATGTAATGAGTTCCAGAGGTCATAGCGCTGGATGTTTGCATCAACGCCATGGTCTAGCAGCAGCCGTGCCATGTTAAATGCCCATGTTGTGAGGCAAAGTGCAATGGAGCCCAGCCTTGGTTGTCCCGCACATTAATGTCGGCCCCTTGACCGATGAGGAAGCAACCGACTTCGACTTTCCCCGCGCTCGACGCCAAGGCCAACGGCGTCTTTTGAGTTCCATCCCGAACATCGACGGCAATGCCGGCGTCGATTAACGTTCGCGCGACGTCGAGGTGCCCGTTTTGTGATGTGATGTGCAGTGGATTCCAACCTTTGGTGTCCTTAGCGTGGATGTCTGCGCCACGTTTGATCAGGAAACGTGCGACGTCGAGCTTGCCGCTGCTGGATGCCAGGTACAAAGACGTCTGTTCGCTTCCGTTCCGAATGTCGATATCGATGCCACACTCTAGCAAGAACTTTGTGATGTGGAGATGACCATAATATGACGCAGTGTGGAATGGTGTCCAGCCATTGTTATTCCGGGAAGACACGGCCGCGCCGCTCTCGATCAAGAACCGCGCGATGTCGAAGTACCCATTGCATGCGGCGCGGTCCAAAGGAGTCTCCTCCTGATTGCTCCGGGCGTCAACATTCGCACCTCGCTCGACGAGTAACTTTGCGATGTCGAGGTGCCCAGAGGCCGACGCGCGATGCAAGGGTGTCCAGCGATCGTCATCGTATGCATTCACATCGGCGCCACGATCTATCAATAACGATGCAATGTCAAGATACCCATTTTGTGATACAATATGCAAGGGAGCCCAGAGTCGTGTGTTGCGCATGTTCACATCAGAGCCCCGGTCTAGCAATAGCCGTGCGATGTCAATGTGTCCATATCTCGCCCCCGAGTATAATGGAATGGCGCCATCCATGCCCCGGGAATTGGTGTCCGAGCCTCGCTCTATAAGGAAGCGTGACATCTCGAGCTTCCCGCAATAACTTGCCACGTGCAGCGGTGTGTTTTGAAGATGATTCTGATGATTGAGACTTGTTCCAGATTCAAGTAGCAGTTCCACGATGTCACGATACCCACTTTTTGCTGCCGCATGTATCGGATTCCAGCCGTCATCGTCGGTGACATTCACGTTTGCGCCTGAATTAACCAAAAGCCTCGCGATGTCGAGTGATGACTCCGCCATGACGACCTGTCCACCCTGTGATACCTTGTGAAGCGGAGCCCTGCCACGACAGTCACGAGAGTTAGGATCTGCACCATGTTTGAGGAGCAGCGACGTGACATCTAAATGTCCCTTGACCGACGCGCATGTAAGGCGGTCGTGTGAGATCCGCCCCTGCTATTGACGTCCCGAGAATCGGAAGCGATCAAGTACTCCAGAGACCACGAAACCCGCAAAGGGAGGCATAATAAAGTGGCACCGCCTCAGGTCGCGGAGGGTGTAACTTCGACATGGGCTCTATCCAATCATGGTCGATGTCGTGTAGCCAGACCCATGCCGCAAAATGTGGCTTCGCATGATCAAACAGACGCTCCATGACCTCCTCGATGTGCGAGGACACGTTCCTAAACTGGGCATGGTCGACCCAGTGACGCGCGGCATACGGTGCGAGGGGAAAGTGAGTTATGGTATTTCTGTCGATCCTGTCATCGAGTTGGAGGAGGACACTAAGGCCAACATGTGCAAGGATGGTATGGGCAGGTTCCGGGAGAACGTAATAACATGAAAGACGCTCTTCTGCTGTTGCGAGTCGCTCCGATGTCAAGAATTCCTTGACGGAGAAATGCGAGAATTGTACCACTTTTCCGCCTTCCCTATCGACGATGGAGATGAGACTGGAGCATGCTGACAGCACCGCCTCTTCTGCATCCAGTGGCCGCAAATCTTTGTTAAACGAAGGGGCCGCTGTTGAGTCAAACTGGACTGCAAATATCTCTGCAAGTTCCTCGACGCGAAGTGGGCGAATTGACACCGAGAGGCATTGGAACAAACGTTGCGCGTATTCTCGCTTCTCTTATCGATTCCCAACAATGTTTGTTCGTATGTGTTATCCAAACCCTCTGGTAGCTGGGCTAGGGCACTTCGAATACTGGCAGGGAAACTGCGACGCAGCCTGTCAACCTGGCAGACCACCCATCGGAACCTATGTTATGGTGTGAGTATCTAATCTGAGGCACCACAAGCATGATCTCAGCTTACATGCCATCCGCATTTTCAGAGAGCGTATCAATAACGAGAGTCTGATCCTCTTGTCTCCATCTCCGCATCGTCCGGTCTGAGTGGACAGAAGACGTGATGTACTTGATTATATCCTCCTTTTGGCCGCGCTCGTCATGAAGAGAAATCTTGAGAGACGTCAACGGCTCGAGCACCACCCTGATATCTATCTCTGGCCGGCTAGCCACACATAGATGTACATTCTGAAGTTTCATATCAACAAGCTCTTCAATCAGCCCCAGGACTTCCTCGCGGGCGGACGGCGTCCCCGACGAATTCGGACATTCATCGACGCCGTCGACTATGATATAAATCGGGGCTTGGCCTGGAAGATCAGCATGTCCTTCATACATTTCTTGAGTGCGTCGATATCGGGCTTTCGCATGCCGCGACCTTGGTCTGAATATAACTGGGAGACGATGCTGAAGCAAGAATCCGATTCCGCAGAAAGCTGCGAAATGAGGGAGGAAAGGAAGCCATAGCAGTCTTGCTTCTTGACGTCACGAAAATCGAAATAGTAGTAGGCCATCGTGGCCAATCCTGCTGCATGCATGCCCTCGATGTTCTGGACGACTGCGGATCTAATAGGGACCATGAATAACCTCGAACATACTCTTTAAAGTCATGACTTACAACAGTGTGCTTTTTCCCGCGCCCGCTTAAAGATCAACAAGTTATTAGTGTAAAGCACTCGTCGAGGTTTCAAAAAACTTACGTTTACCATGAATCCACAAGAGCGACCCACTCGCCTTCCATTTCGTTAATACTTTGCTCTCGAAGAACCATGCTGTAGTTTCACTGTGTCGCGCTTTCCGAACAAAGTTGTGATTCGTCGACGGGTCAGGGGGAGAGAGCCAGTGTTGAATTTCCCAACGTAGCTGGTCACCTACAAGATACCGTCGGTCCCAGGAAAGAAATGTAAATGAGATGACAAACGTTTCACTTGATCCACATCGTCAGCGGTTCGTTTGATGACTTTCTTTGCTTCCTTTCCGTCTGAGGGTCCAAATTAAAGTTATTAAACATTTCCGAGGTTTGACTGAAAATGACTTGCGCACCATGAACGACCTCGGCTACCTTGTCATCGACCGCCTTCACACTTTCATTGACAATGACTACCTTAGCGTCGATGCCCTTCACATTTTCATCGACCTTGGTCACCGTATCGTCGACCCTGGTCACCTTTTCGTCGACCCTGGCCACTCTATTGTCGACCATACCCACTCGGTAATCGACACAGGCGACTCGATGGTCTACGCCGGCCACCCTATTGTTGACGGCTACCACCGTATTAGCGACTCCCCTCACTCTCTCATCAACAGCATGCGTCG